>PQWD01005376.1:16976-27179 GCA_019425675.1 Leucinodes orbonalis | reverse complement strand
TGGATCGCAACGCAGCGAGCGAACGCCTCGGCGTACTGTCCCTAGGCCTATTGTTTCTCGCTCTCATCCAAGCCTCGGTAAGAATTTAATCACATTACTGTTGCATTCTATCGATAACAAAAACACATGATGCACTTGTCACAATGAAACGCTGAAATGAATTACAAATTTACTAGGTGTAGACTCGATACTGAGTCGTCTAGGTAGGTACCACCGCAGTGCCAGATATCGTCCCGGAAACAGGAGTGTTATGCACTTTGTGTTTCGGGATGAGGGCACTGTAGCTAGTGAAATTACTGGGTATAAGATACCTAACATCTGTTGTCTCGGGTGACGGGCGCAGTGCGGCATTGATGGAGATGATAACTGTTTATCAGTTGTTGGTCTCTTAATGCCGCTCTTCATGGTCTGGCGTATCACTTACCATCAGGTGAGCGTCCAGACCGTCCTGTACACTTATAACATAAAAAAAAAATCACCACCGTGATTTGTATTTGCTTAGTTTCATTGCCACATCATAAAACTGAATCATTATTTCTGGCATAATTAATCCTGGATCTACTTGGTTTTGCATTAAATTACCGTCAGCATTAAGGGAAACCCTGGCTCAGTTTTGTGAATAGCGCTGGATGATGAAGAATTCATAATGAGTTTTGATAAATAAAATTCATATCCATAGTTCACAGGTTCAGTCGTCAAACTACATACTAGTTTGTTGTTGCTCGAAGAAAAAAACATCTATTATTTGAGGGATGTTTTATAACCCCAGCTCATTGAACATGTACAGGCAACATTTTTTGTACATAAATAAAATGTAAAAGCAGGTCAAAATATTTGATGTCTCCGCACTAATCCAATGCATGTTAAGTATTGGCACAACCTTATTTGTTATTTTGTTGGGGGAACTCCCTATTTAACGAGATCAAATTATTGCTTACAATATAAGCTAATTAATATGCTTCAGATAGGCACATAATTAAAGTAGTAAATTTACTTATTCATTTAAATATAGTATAGTTTGAGGAGTTACAAACAATCATATTGTTGTACAATACGACAATTGTAACAACAAATACAAGTCTTCTCTTGTAAAAATATTGCATAAACCGGCAAAAATACGCTATAATATGTCTAATATTTAACAAAACCGGTAAACTTCATTAACTACGTAAACTCGTTGTGGCACAAACGTGTTTTCACCACACCAGAAAGTAACAATTTAGTTGTAGAGATTATTATAACCAGTATAGACCTGAAACGTCCTTATTATTATTTATTTTTAATTTAAAATTTGAAATATGAGTTGAGATTTCAATAAAAATAATTTTATGATGCTTCTTTACAAGCAATTAACTATCGCTTTAAAAAAAAATTAACGAGATGAATGTGAGACCCTTGCATTATTGATACCTCCATTATTCTTTGGAAAACTCTATAACATAAAACATAAACATTTCTTTTTGGAATTGTTAAGTGAAGAATAAAATGTAACTTAAACATTTCCTTTAAATTGTTCCATGAAAAATAAAGCGGACAATAGCAATATAAAACGATTTACACACTAAAAGCACTACAAATATGTGCAAAGAGATGTTTTTTACCATTTCCAATGGGAAAAAAACCTGCGGCTTATCCCGAATAGAAACGGAACTTTATTGCATAGTCTGCGATTGTCAGCGTAGCCGTACAGTGCATGACGGATTTATTGGTATTTAAGCCGTACGTGTCGATATACACTGGCTGAATATAAAGAATGCAGTTGCATTTATTAGCTGCAATTTTAAAACGGTTTTGCTGTTCGTTTTTGGATGTTTTCGCCGCTTTAAAAAAACTATTGACGGCCAATTATATAGAATTACCATTTGGTTTCTTGCGTAACTTGTTTTCAATACAATACTGGAAAAGGAACATAGACGACTCCTGAACCGATGGAGTGATGATTAATACTCGTATGGGAAGAGTCTTCATGGTATAAAGTCATCGATAGAGTCAGTCTGCGTAGAAATAATTAGGGGGGAGTTCTTCGTTCAGCAGTGGAAAATGGAAGAAGGCATGGCATGAATCTTTGTCTTTGTTTTTCTTTAGAATAAAAATACATTACAGAATACAAAGACAAGATATCTTGCGGTATTACAACAACAAATCAAACGTGATGACGATTTAAAGGCATGAATTAGTAATAAAGAAAACAATAAAAAGTCAATCTCAACTACCGTGGAACTGAATACATTGCGTCTGCCGGGTAAAAGTAGCGTAAGAACCAAACACCCCAAAAATCCTGTCGGTCAATGCCCCAAACACCCTGAACATATAATAACAAAGTACAGACTTACTGTGCAAAGTACTGTACTGTACTGTTCGCTTATTGTGCAAAGACTTACCTGTTAATCTTAAATTCCCAACGACCTATACGCGGGTGAACATTAATTTTGCCAGTAAACTTTAGGGTTTCCCTAGAGAAGCTGTGTAAAACCGGGTAGCCTGATGAACCATGTAGCTATAACTAAACCTAATCCAGCTTACCCACGGCTTATGTAAAATGTATCAACGTTATGATACAAGACATTACAAAGTCTGTACAAGTACATTTTGCAAATTTATTGAGGCGAGACCCGCAGATATTTTTGATTTATTTAATATATAGTGCTGTTTATCATACGATGCTTGACAGCACGACATTAGAATTGATAGTCTTTAAAGCTAATAAGCTGCTATAAAAATGTTTATTAATTTTTATATGTACCCCTGAGTTCTAATTTTAATGTACATTATAATAATATATAACACTCAATTATTTAACACATAATGTACACATTAATTGACGATTGCGAATTTCATCTTACTTTTTCATCTGTTGTTATGTATATTACGATTTATATAATATTAGCATTGTTAACTTGACTCAAGTATGTAAGTTTGATAATTTAATAGTTTAATTTTAAAGTTTCTTGATTAAAGTATTCGTAAAGAAGTAGTGTCGTTTCAAATAAAAACAACATTTAAATAAAATGTGTATTTTTCATAATGTTGTTAAGAGACTGTGTTATATTTATAAATATAATACAGGCTACTATGCAAACATTTGGTGCTCGTGATTTTGTTTAGTATTTTATATCACAGGTTTGAGCAAGTTTTAGGTGATAATAAACTAGCCAAAGGTTAGATTTGTATTATTTAATGATTTGATATGAATAAAATAATCTTCACTCGTGTAATACGTTGTAGGTAATAGCTTATTAACAGATTGTTATTGATTTATGTAGGTTTTATTTAAAAACCTTTATATCGCAGTCACATGCATAGACAATAAAGTTTATAGTCCGTCATTCATTGAAAAAATTGGCCACGCGAGTCGGAATCACTCGTGGAGGGTTCCGCAGCAGCAAGTAACATAAAATAAAGTATTTTTTATTTAATTAGGCTCCTACTACAGCTTTAATATGAAAAATAGTGGTTCACCGTTTTCAACGTATACAAAAAAAACTACTCACCAGAAATCATACAAACTAAATTTCGTTGTACATCATACATTTTTTTCGATTTTATCAACCCCATAGTTAAGAAATTAGAGGGAAGGGGGACGAACACAATTTTTTCAACTTTGGAAGTGTCTCTCGCGCAAATTATTAAATTTATCTCTCTCTTCAACCTATTGCAGTCCACTGTCCATAGATCTCCCCCATTTTGCGCCAAACATCCCGGTCTTCCGTCTCCGTTCCTCCAGCTTCCACCAGCGACCTTTCGGAAGTCGTCGGTCTATCGGGCCAGAGGGCGTCCTACGCTACGCTTGCCAAGACACTGTCTCCACTCCAGAACTCGTCTGCTCCAACGGCCATCGGTTCTGCGACATACGTGACCGAAAAAACTCAAAGACTTTTGTCTTTAAGCATTGCGGAATAGTTGACGTTAGGTCATGACGTAGCTTACCGATGCCGCCCAGCCCAACTGAATCCTCCTACCTACTAGCCTCCCTCTCGAAGTTATGCCGGCCAAGTTGGATGGTTTGGCCCACGTAGATATTGAATTTATAAAAAAATGATATTAGAAACCTCGATGTCATTTTTTAAGCTCTACACATTGATACGACACAAAGGGGGGTTTGATGGAAAAAATCTAACCTAATAGCGGTTAGGTCAAAACCTAATAGCGGTTCACTTACACTTCGAATTTTGATTAGTGTAGTGTTTATACTTTCGGAAAAAAAGGGTTGTGTTATTATTAAGACGGACGGACAGACAGACAGACAGACTTGACGAATCTATAAGGGTTCTGTTTTTTGCCATTTGACTACGGAACCCTAAAAATCACAGTAGAATAGCCATAACTAACCAACATTTGATTTAAAAGACATCTAGGCAATACTGAAGAAAAGAAAATAAACTTTCAAGGAAGTTACAATTGATATATATGATGTGAGCTATTAGAACAATCAGTATATGGATCAATTTCCGCATTTATAGTCAAGACAATTTATTAATTTGTACTCAATAAAAAAGTAGAGCAATTATACTGTGTGTAAATTTAGCTGTCGTACCATATGTCCATTCTATTTGTATTTACATGATGTGTAGAGGCGGTCACTTTTCATGATTATACCCCCTGAATAATATTGAAATTTTAGTTAAATGATACCTTTTTTGTCTACAATCAAATAGTCAGTCGGCTAGTAGGCATAGGCATTTTCTTGAAAGCGATCGGTTCCTATCAAAATTAGATATTAAGGAAAGCCCATAATTAAAAAAAATAGAAGAATGATTTAACTAAAAAAGTCTTAGTAGAACTAAGTAAGAAGAAAATTTATACGTGGTAATAAGATAAATATTACCTACGTCATTCACAATTATAGCGTTTGACTTGTTTAAAAAGCAATGATATAGAATATTAGTTGATACAAGAGTTGAGACCGTTTGAAAATCATAATATCCTCTTGTGTAAAAAAATATGATTATAATTAATGTAGAGCCCATGTGAAGAACCAAAGTTTTTGGGATCTGCACACATTGCAAAAACTAAATTAAGTGAACAAATTGTAAAATTATTAACATAATGAACTGTATAGACTTTTATTCTGATTGATTTTACTGGACTTTAATGGTACGTATGGGTCACAGGTAAATTATAAATTATTATTATAATAATGGGATTCGTTAATTGCTTATTATCATAATATATAAAGGTGTAAAATACAAGTGAAGCATAGACATCGAAACTTTTTAACAAAATTAGAAGACTATTTAATAAGTTTCTGGCCGCAAAGATGTTTGCACATGATTAGGAACATGCATTAAAATTAACATCATAATCAGCTTATAACGTGCCTTAAACTTTACTACACAGCATAACTATGAACTGATTGGGCCACAACCCACCATGTGGACCCAATGAAAATTTCGAGTGTCAACGATAACAATCTTAAGATTGTAGCCAGAAACAATGTCTTAACCTTCAAAGCTCGGAATCATTTTTATTTTTAGACAATCAAGTGCCTCAGCACTGCACTGTAGGTACTAAGCAAACAGAGAACATCGTACAAAGTGACTTCAGAACGTGGAATACTATTAACGACCCTCGTATTACGAATTCATATAAACTCACTGCTAAGATATCTCAGAATCCATGCAAACATAGTGCAACACAGTGCGGGAAACTAATACATGTAATTTATCTACAGGTATATGCAGATCACACTTTCAAACTGATTAACGGAGATGAAATCCCATCTGTTGCTCTGGGCACGAGTCTAGGACACTGGGCAGATGTGAGTACCTCTAGTCTCTTGGGCAATAAAACACCACAGATATAAACATGCAACTATTACTGTTTCTCTTAGACATGGCCGTACAATTTCTATTTTATACGAGTATGTAATTAGGAAGTATTCAGATTTGAACGGTGAATAATTATGTCTTTTGTTCTATTTTGTTTGTTATGGATACCTACGTTCTTTAGCCGCAATGTCTTATGTTGGGTAAAAGCCTCCATGTAATTATATACTTATGTATTCTGAGTATACAACTGTGGAATCAGAAAAATGTTCAACAATAATAGCCCTCCTGGCATCTAAATATCGCTTATAATTGTGATAAAAAGGACAGTTGCTTACTTGTGACGTAAAATGTTAAACAACAGTACTCAGTACTTTCAATTCCTATCTCCCTTTATACCAGAACACAGCTGTACTAAAATAACTATTATTAGTTTACCAAACAATGATACATTATATGCTTGAGTGCTATTTTATTATTACCAGTATGATAATATATTTATCTTACCATTAGTCTTTTTGTGTCTGTTTTTTTTTATGATAAATAAAAAAGTAAGCTTACACGGAGCAAGGTTCAGCTTATAAGTAAAAAGGCTCTCAGAGAAATCCGCGAATTTGTTATATCCTACTGAGAGGATAATCGGTTTATATTGTAAATCAAGCATTTTATGTTAGAAAGTTCAAAGAAGATAGGCATGGAAATAAGAAAGGCTAGTGGTGGAAAATAAGAAAAATATTGGTTGGTGCTATACTTAACTATTTACTTTTACAGCCGTCATAGTTTGGTGGATTCAGAACCCTCTCACCAATAGTAAGGGATTGTGTAATATTCTCAAGAATAAAGCGTATAAATATAAAAAAGTTTAAAAAATACTGCTATTCGTTCTCTGCTGAATATTTTGTCCCAAAACTGCCCCATACGGCACCAGTAGAAAAGATAGAGCTGATGTAACTGTATCATCAGCCAGTGCCTAGTCAATGCATAGTCTACTCCATGTCAGTACGCGAAGGGGACATCGTTGTTTACTAACTGGATAATAAAATAATGATGTTTTACGAAATGGAAAGGAATGTTTACCTATATATGCAAAGAACCTAAATATTAAAATATGTTTAACTTTAAGGAGAAACGCATTACTGATTATATTTCTACCGGTTACGAAATTTATAACTACTACTTATTCGTTGGTAAACATAATACAATTATTTAATCTTAATTATTTATTAAATTTAAAATTTTAATTAATCATATGACATGACTCTCCTTATAATAGTTATAAATGGTATACGATTACATTGTTATAGTTAAGTATGTAAATTTTGTAAGCCAGAAATGGTAAATGTGCTGTACTTATATATAAATATATATTTAAAATTGACACATATAAAATAACCACATTTGAACCAATAAATTATTGTATTGATTGAGTGATTGATAAAAATTCCTAGACTATCAACATCCCAAGTAACTCTTTCATAAACTACTCCTTATATAAACAAATTAATTTCTTTTCTCACCACAAGTTCATTAATTCGAATAATATGAGGTCCTGAAAACAATTAAATCATATAATTCAGTCTGTATGTCTACACCCTAGTTAAAAAAAAATAATACATTTTAAGCAATTTCCTAAACTAGTCGCATAAAACATAAGTCAGTATACTAAGTAGGGTATCATATAACTTGCGATATCCATAACTTGAATATCTGTGATCACCACTCTCGCTATCGAAACTCATAAGTTACCAAGTTTTATATGACGTGAGATATGCGACCGAAACAAATACATAACTTTCACTATAAAATATTGCTATGAAGATCGGCTTTTTAAATTATTACGGAACCATTTCGGAATATTATTTTTTAGTGTTACACTACTCATAGGCTGAATTTTACTGCGATTGTATTTCTGATTTAATGTTATTCAATGCTAATACCTCCTTAATGGTGAAAATAGATTTATAATATTTAATATTATAGTAACCGTCACATTTTGTTTTTAAAACAATGTTTGCAAAATAACCTATGATTAAATAAGACAATGGCGATAGTAAAATAAAATGTAATGTAGTTGATTTTTAACTTTTGTGAACACAAACTAAATGACATTATATACAACATAACATTCATTTCCAAACCATTTATGAAAGAAATTAAAAAATAAATGCAAGGTCATCAAAATGTTAAGATAATTCGAATAAATTAGTTTTATTTTGCATTATATTATTTTAAATTTAAATAGTATGGTTGCCCTTAACGACTTTTAAATTAATTGTACGAATAGTTCTAGATCCTATATAACGTATTTTCTATTTCCAAAAAGTAAATACGTTTAAAATGTAGACACTACATTAAATGTTCGCTAGTAGAATACTGAGGCTGGATGGAGGTACCTAATCATTACATAGAAGAGTTTTTTATCCGAGGACAAAGCCGTTTCCTGTAGTCATACATAATTGGAAGACGAAGCTAATTACAAAAAGATGAACATTTTAATTGCATTTATTCGATGTCTTTACAACGGTAGTTTCGAGCTTGTAATTTTAGAGTAAGTAAAAATGTTATCGTGAAAGGTACTATTTCAGTTATATTACCCTTTTTCCGTTAAGAGAACAAAAGAGGATTTTTAAGTGCAATTATTTAAATGATTTTTATGTACTATCCTTAAAATATTACCTGTGATTATATACCATTTGTCAGATTTTATACGTCTTACCTTATCACCAATATGACATAAAGTGGTCGGCATACTATTTCATAGGTCTTTAACTTGAATAAAATCTACCAGACTATGTTAAGTGTACCGTGCCGCTTAAATAATAAGCTGCACGGCATCATCTTCGCATTTTATTAATCTAAATCTAAAATATAAAAATATCGCTGAATAATTATGTAGGTTCCATGATCTATATATCTCGACAGGATAATAGCGACGGAAAAATATGGTACTTTAACTGTGTACAGAATGTTACTTGGATCCAGAAAGGTTTCATTCATAAACCTATGCAAATTACTTAAAGAAAAGAGATCATTACGTCTCTCATATAAAATAATGTTCATTACAGATAACTCTCAAGATAAAGGTAAATAAATAGCAAAATTTATTACCCTCGTGTAACACAAATATCTATCATAGCAATTTGAACTCATCAATGAACGATTTGTCATTTAAATTTAAACCACGTTAATTTATCAATTTTGTCGAGTTTGATGAGCTGTGTTGATAAACTGCTTGCCTATCGAAATATCCGTAGCTTGTCAATCGCAGTTATCGTGGGTTCTATTAATAAGTAATTATTGCAATGTTGTTACAATAACAATAGAGTGTTAATACAAATACCATCTGTTACAAATGACACATATTTAATTGATATTTTTTCTAAATTTAATATTGTATTCATCGAATAGAGTACTAAACGTATGCGACGTAATTGATTTAAAATTAAACCTCATTCGAAGACAGTATATTGGTTGAACTCAAAGTATTTTTAAGAATAATATTTACCATAATCATTTCAGCTATTGGACGTCCACCACGAACATGGCCTCCTACAATACTTACCAGATGTACCGATTTAAAGGTGCTTTCATCCCACGCTGCTGTCGTACCCAGTACGTATTTTTATAGGTACTATACTATAATAAATCTCGTATCTAGTCTTGCATATTCTGTCGACAGGGTACAAGGGTGTTGCCAGTGAATCACTCCCTAGCGAACGCCGTACAATGGGCTTTAGAAGCAGGCTACCGGCATGTCGACACGGCGTCTCTGTATCGAGTTGAGGACGAGGTCGGCAGGGGAGTTCGACAGTACGTGAGGGACAATGGCGCGGATCGTAGTTACGTGTACATCACTACAAAAGTAAGTGGTCATGTCTCTGGCGACTGAGATCATGTTTCTGCACTGGTCTTTAAATTTATTCGAGTATTATGGTAAATATTCTACTTTATATAAACAAATGTTAAAGTTTTATCTCTTGATCTCGATTCTAAAAGTACATAAGAAATCTAAATCATTCAAAATAAACACTTTTGTGAGGGTCTCTTCTTATGTATTATATAATTAAAAGTAATTTTATTTTTAATTAATCTACACTTTAGTCTTTCATGTACCTATAAATGTTTTTTCTTTCTTTCATGTGTATATTGTTTAATATTTTAAAGAGGTCATTGCAAAAAGTAATAAACCTTGCTTCCTTCTTGGAAAATCTTATTTTCAGACGGTTGATAGAATCACAGCAAATTTTGTATCGAATTCTTAATTCAACTCCTGTAAACAAAACCTGTAAGTTCTCAAATAGATGTTAACAACTTTTCTTCATGATTTACTAACAGTAAATACAGTGCGTATTTGCAAAAAATATGGATAGTAAAATTTCTCTCCGAAAAAAGAAAAAGTAATGAGTAAGCATTATTCATCATCATCATAATAGCTTAA
>PQWD01005375.1:0-64570 GCA_019425675.1 Leucinodes orbonalis | reverse complement strand
AAACGTCATTTGACGATTTTGGCGGCTGAAGTGAAAAACAATTTCGGACTTTTTTAGTGAAATTATTTTAGTAGTAATTAAATACCCGTCTTATCGTATTTGTGATTTAATGCTATATTTGCCGTTTCCAAGTGCTATAAAATTACTTTACCAAAATTCCAACTTTTTGAAATTGTGATAGTGAATTAAATGCAACTCACAACAAAAATAGTGTCAGTAAACAATAGTAATTAATACAATAGCAATTGCTAATTCACCAGTGACCTCAATAACTCAATCGCCGAGCTATCGAAAAATGACCTTCTAAATGAAGGAGTCCTATTCAGAGGATATTATGCTGTGCTTTGTCCAAGGTTTTGGTGATGGCGAATACAGTAAAAATAATAGGGTGACAGAATGCAATGCCAACGAATTCAACCCCAGGACATCTAGGAAGAAGCAACATCCCAAGAGAGTATCAGTTCCAGTTATTAGTGAGAAGTCAGATGACTTTAAATCTAAGAAATCCGATGGACTGGTCACTGGGAAGTCTTTGAAACTGTCGTCGGGTGATCAGTTGGCGAATTTGCCTGAGGTCAAGAGAAGCTTCAGTGATCGCTTCTCAATTGTCACAGATGCAAGTGGTGGTGGGAAAAGGCCTGCACGAGCATTACTGACTATCAGGAAAACATGGTAACTAGTTCATTTATCATATTATAAACACTTCAGGAGAACTTACTAACAACATCTTTGCATCATACTATTTTTGTGGAAAACTTTTGTTTAAGTAAATTGCATCTAGATTAGTTGAATTGTGAAGAAATTAAAATAATTCATTGAAAATAATAAAAATTGCAGAAGAATAAAACTGTAAATTCTGTTTTACCTTTTAAAGAAGTATTTGGTTATTCTCTGTTAAAAATATAAACAAATTCTTAAACCAAGTTGTTCACTAATTACAGCTTTACTGACTGAAATGTTGAAATCAATTGCAATCTTATGTTTGCAGGATGTTAATTCTACCTTAAAAGTGGTTATGGTTTGAGATCTATAATACCTTTTAGCGTTTTGGCTAAACAATTCTTAATGAAACCATGATTATTGATTTATTTTTTTAAATAAAAGATTATTTACCAAAAAGCTTTTTGACATCTTATTTTATTCTTAATTGATGTCATTTGCACTGTCATTCATGTTAATATTTTGTTCTGCGAAAGTACATTTATTAGTGTGAAAGTTAGTCTACTTCAAATAGCCTTTATTTTTTTCAAAATTGTCTTCAAAAAAGTGAAAGTTAGTCTACTGCTGAATATAATTCCCCACTGTCTGTCAGGTATCCTGGATTCATTTCAGTGTATATTTTTAAGGCTGAGAGCCATCTGTACTCGCCAATTGCCCGATGAGCTGTAAAGCCCATCTGCGGCAAACAGCAGTAGTCAAGTTTGATAAAAAAGTCAGTACACATCTTTCCTATAATAATTTAAATTAGTTTCTATATTATGCCTAATTACCATAAACTCATAAATACTTCTAAATGACATTTATAATATTCACTAGAAATTCAAATATGTAACTATAATTAACATTATAATTTTGGAATCAAGTCTTTTCGTTTCTGGCCATAGCATTTTTTCTGCTAGAATTTTGTGCTTGCTTCAGCCTCATTGTTTGAACAATAACATATTACACACAATAAGTTTTAAAACTTTATTTTTTATTTTTGATCTCTATTTGTTCAGGAAAATATTTTCACTGGGTAATAACTAAAGTAATAAGGAGAAACTTACTCTTTGATTTCCACACAGAGTTGCAAAAAAATATAAAGTCCATGATTTTTAGGAAGTATTTGATCTGGTCAAGTTTAAAATACAGTTGGGCGAGTTTTATCTTGTATAACATATGTGATGATTGAAAAACTTACAAGTCTGATGACCTACATTTCATTACTGTGCAGTACCCAAAATAGACTGGTTGTTTATGTCAGGAGCAGCATCGTTGCGTTTTGTTGCACACATAAATTATATAGGTTCTAGTCAGTTTACTACAAAGGTATGTTCTTACTTAATGAACCAAAACATACTCACTGTTCCAAGGAAATTGTTGTAACATATAACACTGAGTTTATGATAAAAACTATTGAAATTGAAGACTCAGAGAGTACTAAAACTTTGAGTAAGTCAGATTATTTTCATTATTTTTCTCTAAAATAGTCCTAAATGTCGTAGGTACCTAAGATCTAGAGCGTCGGTGGCTCAGTGGTGTGGACTGTCGCCTTTCTACCGGAGGCTGAGGTTCAAATCCGTCACGTACCAATGTATTTTCGAATTTTCGAAAAATATATGTACGTTATCCGACGCTCTTACGGTGAAGGAAAACATCGTGAGGAAACCTTCATGCACGCCTGCGAAGAGATTCGAAGGTTGTGTGTGAAGTCGTCCAATCCGCACTGGGCCCGCGTGGACGACTAAGGCCTAATCACCCTATACGGGTAGGCTCGTGCCCCTCGGTGGGGACGTTTAATGAGCTGATGATGATGATGATGACCTAAGATCTTAAAGCATACCTGGTAATTAATAAATTGTACTTCACCTTTGAAGTGAGTTCTTGGACGCGGCTGTCTTTGGGTGGAATTTTGTCTTGCTGTCGCCACTTGCTTCCAAGGCAATCTTACAAGTTAGTAAGATGTCCTAATGGAGCCGACCGGAAAACAAGCGTGGGACTGATTCCGTTTCTAATAAGATATTGTTCCTTGATACTTGTTCCATAGTCTTGAAGTTGGCACTATCTAAATCGTTCATCGATCGCCTTTAATCTATAAAAATAAATTATTTTCATCATCGTCATCCTCAGCTCATTAAACGTTCCCACCGAGCGGCACAAGCCGTTCAGGCCTCAGTCGTCCCGTTCACGCGGGCCCAGTGCGGATTGGCCGACTTCACTCAAAACCTTTGAATCTCTTCAAAGGCGTGCGCAGGTTTCCTCGAGATGTATTCCTACACCGTAAGAGCGTCGGATAAATATGATGAGATATAGTTTCGAAAATACATTGATACACCTGCACTCTCCAGATCGGAAGGCAACAGTCCACACCAATGAGTCAATCGTTCAATAGGTTCAATAATTATATTTTGTCTATATCTAGAATGGCTGGAAATCTACATGAAAGTGGATATTATCTTAAAGGATGTTACAAGCTTGGTTTTAGGCTACAGTAATTATTTCGTTATGGATGATCTTACTTACGAACCAGATGTTGCGGAAACTTGAATGGATATAAGCCGAGTACAAGCTAACATATTTACAACACGGTATCAATTTGGATTTAATAATTCATCTAAGAGTAGTATTTTTAAAGAAGCAACAATACGTATTATGTATGGCCCGCGTCGTGGCAAAAATCGACAGTGGGCGCACGACCTTACTTATATGCGAAGTTAGATGATGTCATTATAACCAGCTTTACAGGAGGGAAGTTCCTAATTTAGTCATGGTTTTACCGATTGTGATAGAAAACTTTATAAGCACCACAAAGATAATCTTATAACCATGTTAATTCTTCCGATCGTACGTAGATATAGTCATTCTGTTAACCCAGTAACAGTTTAGTGGGCAAAAGAGTTCAAAGAACCGATTAGGTATTATATGTTCGTGTAATCAAAAGAAATTGCCTAAGCTCAAGGTAACAGTAGTTCACAAATGCTAACAAACGATTTACTTAAAAAAAAATTATATCGATGTTACGAAATCGAGTAGTTACCTCGATTTGGCATTGTTATTTTGTTCTTGATACAAAGTGGATTTTTATATTAGTTGAGGAAATTTCGTTCTTTTGGTAAGCGATCCACTTCCTTTCTAATCAAATGCAACGTTTTTTGTGCCGTTTATTTATAGTACCTATACAAGCACGATACAGTATTTACATGTAACACATTAGACAACAGTTCTCTGATTGGGACTGCACAAAATACAAACAGTAGCGTGATGACAAAAAGACTTAAAATAATTTTTTAAAAATAACGCTTAGGATTTACGAAAATAAATTAACAAAAAATAAAACCTGAATAACAACAAACCATCTGAGACTAGGTATGCTTAGATTATTAAGGCTGAAGATATGTTTTTTTAAATAAAATTATCATAGAAGATATCTATCTCTCGATTACTACCACCTAGCACGCGGACCAGCTCGTTGTATATTTAGAAGTTCAACTTGTAGTTACTTGGTACTACGGGAGGGGCCATACCGGTTAAGGGTTTCTGACAATAGACTAATTATGTGGTTTCACTATTACGACAAGCCCACTATAGAAGGAAGGTACTTCGTGGATCCTCAAAGTTAAATCCCATATCAAACAAAGTTCCATTGTAACTTTATTAGTCCCATTAAACTGCCGTAATCTTCGGCTCTCCGGCAGTGCCTCAAATACATATGTAATTATTTATTTTAGTTTCAAAGCTATGACCTTTATAAGATAATAGGCCAAGGAATGCAGTCTACGATTGTTTTTTTCAGACTGCATTGCCCTAGATTACGACAATCGCTGACGTTTCTTAAAGATAGGCATAACTTAGGTTTTGTACTATAGAAATATTGATTATTTTCAAAGCCTATTATTATAATATTAGACGTCATCATACCCCATAGGGTATGTATGATACATATATATCTATTGATTTAATGCGCAATGTAACTGTGAATATTTAAGTTTAGATTTTGTCGCCTAATGCAACTTGACCTAAAAAATTTATACGGTATTTGAATAATTGGATTATACCGCTACGGTTTCCTCCTTCCTTCCTCCCGAATACGAAATTAAAAAACTCAAGGTTAAGAATTTTCAAGTTTCGTATGCGAAAGTGATTTCACTTACTTTGAAAAAGACGGTAAGGTAGGAAACTCTATTTAAGTTTCGTCTTTCATTTTACATAATATAATGTACTTACGTCACAGGAGAAATACGATACATATCATACATTCATACATTTTATAAAAAAAAATTTTTTGTAAAGATATTTTATTTGTTCCTTAAAAAGTTTTATTTTCTCCTCACCTCATAATTAGTCAAGACATTAGCCAAAATTTTATTAACTTAATAGGTTTATATATTTACACGTGCCATGTTATTCAGTGTGAGCGCGATAGTATAGCATAATGCGTTCTGTGCGTAAAGTATTGCGTAAATGTTACGATGTGCCCAATAAATTAAGTGTACGTGACCGTTTTCTTAGCCCACATCACATCGTTACACTCAAGGTCATTGTGCTTAAACAAGCTTTATCCAGCCAAATTATACAGAGGCGAGCCGCAACTCCATCCTTTGAAGTAAAGTATCTTCCTAAACTGGACGGTTGGACAGTTTTTTTACGCCGCCCGTTATAGAGTTGAACCAGAGCGTTCATGGAAGTTGGCTCCAATCCAACATTTGTTTTTGGCTTGCGTGGGACCGTTTTGGTACGTTTTAGCCGGCTCTAGGATGTCTATAGGTTCATTCTATTAATGGTAAACACTGTCGACGGCCTTAAATAAAACCGAATAGGTATTTGTGAAGCTGTTTTATTAATTCAAACACATCGTATTTTTTTAAGAGACGGAAAAAACTTAGAGACTAATATCGATATTTTTCTTACATTACCTACCAATATGGATTTAGTTTTAGGAATGGGCTGTTGAAGAAGTTAAAAGGGCTAGCACGGGCTAGATGGAACCAAAAAATATTTCTAAACAAATACTGAAATAATATCTGCAATATATCTGTAATAATAGAGCGTCTAAAAACGGCTTTGTGAGTTGTTGTTAACATAGCGATAACTTCATACTTTAGTAATATTTTCAAGACAGTCAAATTTCATTTTCTGAAGTGTCTGGGGAAAACACATTATTTCGCTAAATGTCCGGGAATATTGCAGTGTTTATCTGGTAATCAATTAAATAGACGAAACTTTCATCTAAGTTACCACAAATG
Organism: Leucinodes orbonalis; assembly: GCA_019425675.1. Classification (NCBI taxonomy): domain Eukaryota; kingdom Metazoa; phylum Arthropoda; class Insecta; order Lepidoptera; family Crambidae; genus Leucinodes; species Leucinodes orbonalis. The sequence continues at coordinate 58,628 of PQWD01005375.1, read as the reverse complement.
TGGAATAGGAGGCACTTCTTTATAGTACCTGCAAGAAAAATAATATAGGTTTAGATAAGAAAGGTTTATCAAAATAGTATAAGAACTGATGTAGGTATGTATAGTTCTTACCCAGTAGTGCACTCCTATAACTTTGTTTATAATTCTAATAAGTATTCTTGCCAAATATTTCTACGTAGTAAGCGATAAATAACTCGTCAATAACACCTGCTTAGTATCATTTGATAAGCGCAAAAACTTTATCAAAATGTCATTGACATATGTTTTTAAGGGTAATTAAACCACTGATGATCAAATGACATTTGAACAAATAAATTAAGATTAATTTTGATATGTGCAACCCTATTAGATAATTAAACATCATGAATTCATGATAGTATAAGCAGAAAGTATTATTATGAAGATTTAGGTACGTTAACGTAATTTATTTTCTTTTTGTCATTTAAGCTACCTGTATTGGTGAGGGGCGCTAAAATAACCTGATAAAGTTTTAATCAAACTGATCATAGGTTGTAAATAAATATACCTGAAAATATTTAACTTTTAATAGTTCAATTATGCACTGAATGTTTTAATGGGTTTTCAAGCTAAAACCCCTTTCTGGTCAAGTACAATTGCCAGGTACTTAAAGATGTAAAGACAATCTACTTCCAACAGCAGATATTTTCAGTTTGTTTATAATTGTATGTTATGAATATGCAATCGAGCAGATAAATTTACCTGTTTTTAAGTGCTATCCATGAACACTAGTATACTCTATAACAGATACGTTCATTATAGCAACGAGTTTGTTGTTTCACTCCGGTTTTCGGCGAGACGGCACAGTCGGGCTGCATTATTATGACTACCACACTAAAACGACTCACGATATACTCAAATGAATATATTCAAATACGCAATCTTCTTTGAGTTGTCGTTGTTTCTGTGGTACCTACGTGTATAAATGCTTACCTCACAAAACCTCCCAAAGGAGAAAATGCTTTATCGTTCAGTGGTACCAGAAGTGGCGAAGTATTGAAACCTTGCGGTAATTTGATAAAATATTTGACGCTGCTTGGTATCAGTACACCTGCAAATCCAAGATATACCTGTCAACAAACTGATAAACAATTTTTACATACATAATACATTTCATTATATTATAATACTTATTGTGATTTTTATGATAAAATCAATACAACTAATCTTTTTAAAGCCATCAGTTTTGTCGTGAAAATTATCCTTTAATAGACCTTTCTTAACCGCTCGGTTGTTTAGCTGAGACAGTAGTATACGAGTAATTTACTCCCGGAAAACAAACATTTTCCAATAATTTTCTGATTACATATTGTAGTTTTTTAAATGAATATTTATTATACAATGGCTTCTAGAATTTAACTTTCTAGAATTATTAAATATATTTTTCATTATATATCAACAAACAATTGACTTATCTTACTTTATCGCTGATTTCCAAAGCAAGCAAAAATAATAAAAATAGCTCGTACATAGCCATTTTAAGCACCAAAATCTTTGGTTTATGACTGTAATGAATTTCTTGTGCGTATTACTACCTTCTCAAATAAATTTGTAATTGTAGCGAATACGTACCGTTCGCATCGTATCTGTACTTGCGTAAAAGTGACTGCATGCTCGGATTCTGTATGTTTGACAACACAACTATGGCGCACGGCTGGAAAGAAGCAAACGTTTGCACCAAGTTTCGAGGCTAATTTTATCTTTAAACATCTGCCGTTTACCTTTTTAGATTTTTCCTTGTTGATGACTGTGTACTCATCCGGTTCGGTGTCGTCATAGTGCTTTAGAGGAAGATTTTTTTCATGGGACGAGCTGTCGTCGTCGTCAGTTGTTTCCGTGTCGTCGATGCTGCTCCGTACTGTCACGTAGTTTAAAGAGATCATTTTCTGGGAATAATAATACAGTTTGAGAAAATGATTTTAAGCTTTTACAAACGAACTCCACAAAGATCAGCTTTGTATCATCAGCTATACTATTCACTGCCGGAAGAATTAGGGCCCTAGCCACGGAAATCCAGTGAATGTATTATATATTATAATATATACAGGTAGTTAGTATATGATTAGATGTTCGACAGGATACTCCTATATTGAACCACAATTGAACGTAGCGTTTGTCAAACTGACCACTAAAGATCTCTTAAATTAATAGTTCAATCAAATTGTTATATACCGACGTTTATTACATTTTCAATGTACGCAAATTTAAGTAGCAATGCTATCAAAACCACAAGTACTCTCATCATTAACCGATTGCTTTTAGTGCACTGAACGAACTGACAGTTCATATGGTTAGCTACATTTGATCTATAAACACAGTCATATTTTGCTTAATTCGACAACTGTTTTGATTTGCAGAACTGTTATGAAACCAAGTACACACGATTGGTATTATTAACTACTCAGTGTAGGTTTTTTTTGAACCGGAAAAGTCATCTAAAACAATGTGTTCCAGTAAAGTATACTTCAATAAGAAAGGTGAATTTCCTATATAACAACTACTCTACCTATAGTAGCATATTCTAAACTTTAGGAGTTGCCTGAGTTTTAGGTGTTTTTAATGTATTGGATTGGTGTGTGTTCGGTATCAATAATGTAAAATAGGGTTTTACATTCGATTAAAAAATCCTAGCTCATTACCCGTAGTATCATTATCATTTAAAATTCCTTTATAAAAAAGTGATACTGTATTCCATTGTTATATAAACTGCTTCATGACTTCATGAGTCAGATGAGATTCTCGATTCATTTATAGCTTCATATTGCCTATTGGTTAGCGCTTAGTGGCTAATGAAGACTTGCTCACTGGTTTACTTTCTGTGGAGCTAAATTGATTGTGTTTAAATAACAATTAAAGATGAATTAATATGTGACACATATGACGATTTGTGGCTTTTTGTTAGTAAATATTGCTCAATTTGATTATTACTCAACAGTTTTCTGTATGGCCTGTCGTCAAAGATATTGCTTTAATTAAAATTGCACTCCATGTCATTGTTTTTTCATACGTCATATTGCCTTGGCCTTTTCTTTGTTATAATTGCGGGTCTGCAATCAATATCTACGAACATACCTACCGAAAGATAGGTACATAATGCAATGACGACAGTCATATTGATTTGCTTAAGGAATTACATTCAAGGTCACAAGTGTTAACATGAGAGTTACATGACAACGTTTGAAGTCGATGTCAAAGGAAAAAGTGGCCCACCTAATATTACCTACTGTTACTGTCGTTTAATATTATGAGGCCGAAATTTATTCAATACTTGCACGGAAATTGTGAAATTAATATTATTTAAGTAATATCGGAAAGATCCCCGAGATGTTTAGTAGCCAATCCCATGTTTGCCTCAGGTGATTGGCCATGAAATTCACAAATACATAATAATATGTAGTGAGTGTTTTGAAACAATTTTTTGATGTAAACTGATAGCCTTATGTGTTATTATGTGTAAGGGGAAGCTGTGAATGCCATCTGTGGCCAACAACATTAAAAATAACATATGTTGCATTCGTATTGCGAATTTTATCAAGGCTAGCGTGTAGTCAATCCCAGGTGATTTGACAGTGCTTGAAATCAGGCAAGGCGGCGTAAAACGCGAACCTATATGAGTAGTTGTTAAACACATTTCCTCATGACTATTATGTTTGTATCTTATTAGTACCTCTCGTCTCCCCTCAGACTAACTGGCGCCGCACTCATGTTTGGTTTATTTAAAAATAGCCACATGTTATGTAGTTTACCGTATCCATGTTGCTTCTATGATGCATTATATGTTGTAAATATTTTCTAACCTACATACCGACGCGAGCGTTAGTTTTGTACTAGATTTCAATTGAGATTTATGAGAACATGGCCCGGTTAGATCTTATTATAGAATTGCTTCTAAAACTATATTATAATATAGGCTCATAATAATGTTTAACACAAATTACTTAAATACTTTGTATGCAATGTGAAATCCCATTTTAGTAAATAGTTATGATATTTAAGTAAGTTTTCAGAAAATAGGTGAAAATGAAATGCACTCGGCGGTTATTCCGACTTCAATATGTTTTTCATATTCATAAAAATAATATTGAGGCTTTTCTATAGAGATACCTACTTATAACATGAAACCTTTTGGGATCTTAATTTATTTTTGCTCAAGGTCATTTTAAAAAGATATGAAGTTAAGATTAACAGTTATTTTTATTTAATCAAATAATATATATTCATATAAAATAGCGACGATGATGTTTATTTATTAAATGTAGCCTGGGGCTCTTCTCAGTCTATAAAAAGTTACTACATTGCTATGGTCTTATACATGTTTGAATAGAAAAAAAGTAACCAAGTAATGCCCATTACATTAGCTAGCAAGTCAAAGTTCCATCAAAATCGGTTAAGCTATTCCTTAGATTAACAAACAGTCCAGCAATTTAAAAAAAAGTGTTGTTAAAACCGGTTAGTTTTGGTTCCACTGCAAACCAGCGCCTTGACAAAACTGTCTTGGCATTAGCTGAGTGGCCACCATTTTGGTAGCATTATTACTATTTTTAAAATATTATTTTAAGGACTAACATGTAATAATTTTAATTGCACCACATAATATTTTTTTCTTTCTAATATATAAGCAACAATATTAATATTTGTATAGATTAGTGACTCGAGACATAATATTTTTGTATAATGCGTCATACATGACATGCGTTTTTTGTTGTGTGAAAATAAATTGATGGATTTAATAAATTGGTTTATTTTTAATAATTATAAAGAAACTTTGTAGTTTTTGTGAATATGACTCATAACAACAAACTGTTAGTTGTATTGAGCTATTTCACGAAATAATTATATATTACTCAGTAGAATTTTCTGTCTTTTATATTCGACCGTTTTGTCCTTAGGCATTAATTGGTTAAACATGTCGTCCTAGTCGCTTCACTTTAAGAAATAATGATACAAAGGCGTTCAATATTTGATAAGGATATTTGTTCATAGGTCGATTATATATACGAAATATAGCAATTATCAATACTAATGTTACGTACTATAAATTATTTATAGTATTAGTAATCATCATCATGACAACATCATTATTAGTCTATAATGTCCCACTGCAGGGCACAGGATTCCTCGCACATTATAGCTATGGGTCACCATCACAGATTTCCCAATACAGGAGATAGGGCAAGCCGCGTTTTTAAGTGCGACAAATGTAAGCTCAACGAGCATACACTGGCTGCCAGTTTACGCCCTGTGAGACGAGTCAAGACGCACGAATATTAGAAGAAATTACCGTTATTTCCCAAAATGCCATCCTGTGCAATTGTAACATGCCATTATCGCAAGGAATCAGTAAATTTACCAAGAAATATTATAACTTTTCACAGGTAAGAACCGAAAAGAAATTGCGACACTGGGACTGCCTATAAACTTGGCGGCTTGTCCAGTCTAATTGTATATTCGGATGTCTGTGGTCACCATAGTCTATTACCCATATCAGCTGATAAATGACGACGACAAGGGTTCCGGTTTCGTTCGCCGGGCCAGTACCAAAAATTGTGTGCATGAACATTTCGGTATGGATTTACAAAGAAGTATGTTTATCAGTTGTTAAGTACCCATATTACGTACAAGCTACTTGCCTACATTTATTTAAGTTTTTTAACTTAGGTACACCAATAGATTGCTGTCATACAGACATAGATAAAAAAATACGTTTTTAGTAAATCTAGACAGCAATCTATAAACAGTGTACACATCATGATACACTGAAATCTTCTGCAGCAGACAGTTGGGGCTTTATGACGCTGATTTATTGTCTGTTTATTTTTTATTTATTTATAAATTTAATTATATTTTATATTCAGGTTCACATATTCGCCATTCATTCGTTAGAGCATACCTAAGGATGCGCATATTATGATTGGATGTGTGCTACTTATTTTTCCTGGCATATCAGTTACGCTTGTGGTATTATTGTATTTTGAACTAAAGGAGCTAAATGAGTCAGGCACTGAAACCAATGGATACTGCGACTGAACATCTTTTTGTTAAGAGTTCGTAGCCCGTCTTTCGTGGGTGAATTATAGTCGACAAATACCTCTGCCAGCAGGCTCTCTACATGATTAATAATTCATTTCAGTATTAATAATAAACGTAACGTAATCATCGGTTGACAATACTTGAATACGTGTAAGTTGTACAATATTTTATTGTCAGATAGAAATCAGTTATGCTACCGTGGTTGATAGGTAAAAAAAATAAATAATGGCCGACCTTAGTGCATACGTGTATATGTGTTTGTACAATTGTAGCCGTGTTTTTATACGAAAACCAACCAGCCAGTATTCACGCTCGATCCTACGGAGTTAACGTCATTCGTGAAAGTTAATGTGATCTTAATAGTTAGCGAAGTTGGTGTGTGAAAATGTTTTTATGAATTTGTGAAGACTTTCTATCTTTTTACAAAGCGTGTTTTATAGTATGACTACTGAGGACCACTAAAGGTTGACGACATTAAATAAAAGGATTTTTGTGAAGAAAGTATCAATTAAACAATGACAAGAAGAACTAGTTTTAAGACAGTGCATAAAATTGGTCGGCCTTCTTATGTGATAAGTCAGTCGCCGTTTGTGAGGAGGAAAAGTGTGGGGAAGAAAAGGTAACCTCATTCGCAAAGCAAAATGTATAATGTAGACTTTACATTTTCTTATTTATTTAGAACCAAGCATGGTAACACGTTCTAAACCGGGCCAGTAATGTTAAAAAGAACATTTGATGGTTGGCTCGATACTAAGTCGTCTATGATGAGTAGATATCGTCGCGTGAAATACATGGGTGATGGGAGTATAGCTACCTATTAAAATTACTGCCTTTATGAGACCGAACATCAGTCGTCTCTTGTATCGAGCGCAGATTTATTCATAATTGGTTCCATAATCACTGCATTTGTCATGGTCAAGTAAGCAAACCGTATATAATAGTAGCCCCGTTTACTTTTTTTAAAACAGTATGCTTGAAATATTTAAAAGCAAAACACCTAGGTACTTGATTCTTTAGGCGAATTGCAATGTTCGTATACTAACATCAGCTATGCATTAATAGATAAATAATAAAATGAGTCTGTAATAAAGAAAGAAGTCGTTTTTCGTGTCGAATTGTAAATGTTAACGATTTGTTGCTTGTTCGTGTGGCGTGTTATCAGTTTGCCAATTGGCAATTTAATAAGGTGATTTGTTCTGTGCATAGTTCCGAATTTGTTTTATTTTCCAATGCAATGTTTTCTTCCCGTAGGTACTTACAAACACAATTGAGAAAGTTATGTGTAAATGTTAAATCATTTAACTATCTTCGTCGTCGTCTAGTCTTTACTTTTAGTTTAAATCGATGCGTGAGTCGTGTATTCGTAGTCCACATACTGAAAGTTATAAATCGTTAATATCCACTTTGGGCCCGCCCAAAGATTAAGACGATTATTACGTTACGTAATTCTCCTCATAGCCATGCTGTGCGGGAAAGTGTAGTCCCTGCAGTGGAATATTTATAGTCTGATGATGATTCGTTAACTATTTCTTAACCATGAATGACTGACTGAATATCTTGGAACATGAGAGAGAACTATGTCCAGTAGAATTGAGATAGAGTGAAGTGAAAATGAACTCATTTAGATAATGGGCCTTGCTTCGTTATTATTGATAAACAGTTTCTAATAGAGCAAGTGGTCTTATGATATTTAGACTCCCATAACCAATACCATACATAACATATACTCAAGGTTAAGGTGTATATTAAGTAATTATAAAGTCATTCTTGCATTTATGTTGTTGTGGTAAACAAAGGTCATTAGTGTTTATGTATACTGTGTATGAAAATTTTATGACTCCACGAGTAGGTTCTATGTTGGTGAGCTCGGCCACTCAAAGGCCAATATTTAGGTACTAGACGTTTGAAGTCCTATTACATCTAGCTGTAGTATCACCTATATTTTATGATCTTATATATTTTGTTGCTATCAAGTCAACTTTTCCATTGAGTTCCAAGTAATTAAGGATCCTTTGATCATCTTTATGTACATATTCTTTCTGCCTTTTTCTCTTCAAACGATCGCAGTCCACTGTTGGACACTATCATCATCTTAGCTCATTATACGTCCCCACCGAGACATAGATAGGTCTCCCCCATTCTGTCCCAGATATTCTGGTCCTCGTTTTTTCTCACCATTTATCTGCTAGCTTTGTTGTTAAAAGTAATCTTTTGTAACATTAAATCTTCTTTAAATGTTAAAGTTAATAATACACCAAAGGACACAAAGAAAAGAGCTTTTCGTATGAAATTATTTTGATAAACGTTACATTTGATATAGTTGCTGTGTTCTTAGCGATGCTTACTATCAATGTCATAATTAGCGTCAAAATTTCGTGGTCTTTTCGATGAGCAAGTTTTAGGAAAGTCTATCAATGTGATTTTAACCGAAATAATTTTCGAGAATAAATCTCGTTTAGTATCATGCTTACGGAGATATTCTTTCATCAATGTTTCTTTTCTTAAAAGGTCATTCCATAAAAAAAATGTCATCCCAATCCCTCAGGTTTAACAAAGTTTTTATCTTAAACATATGCTTGGATTTGAAATGTTTGTTAATTTGGTTGAAAATAAAAATATATAACTGCCTTCCATTTAACATACTCGTTAACATCTGCGCTAGGTAGGTACTGAGACACAGATATAAGCCAGACGTAGAATTATAGAACTATTCCTAGATTATTCTTTCTACCATCATATACCTAAATTATGCTGGGATAGTAAATATTGTTTTTAGAAAATAGGCTTCAAATCAATTTAATACGTTATTCTCTGATATGCTGAGTTATATATATCTAATTCCTTATATATTCTTCTAATTCTTTGTAGATACATTATACCATACTATTCTATGATGGGTATAGAGCACGCCCTTCCAGTCAAAATTCTTGACTCAAACCTGTGGCTCCGTCCACATTCAATTATGTATTTTTGATGCATGATTGTTTGCTGCGTCGTGCGCTATAGGTACGCAACGCTATAGGTAAGCAGTATGATAATGGCATTCTTTCCTGATTACCATAATACTTATTCCTTATCCGTGTACTTACATTCAATAGTATCTATGCATGCTAGTCTTCTAATAGAACTCCAGATTAAACACATTTGTAACTTTACAGTACCTAGGCACACATGTGATAAAGTTGAACTTGAAGTGCTTACCTAATTAAATATTTCCACAATATATGGATGTCGTTTCTTTGACTTATACTCGATAAATCATTTCATAGGAGATCTATCTCAGTCTGCATCTACTATCGATTCCATAGACAAAGTCTACACAACCCAATATTTATTTTGGAATAATGCCTAATTAGCAATCAAATTGTTCCAGGTCAACCGGGAACTTCGCGGCGGGCGCGGCGGGTGGCGGGTGTGGAGCCCCGCGCTCCGCCCCCGCCACCCCGCTGCAGCTCGAGCCCCATTCCCGCACCAAACATGATAAGTGAGTACATAGATTACAAGTTTTATTATGTCATGACATACCATTCATCCGAATCAAATGTATTGGTTCAACATTTATAACGCGTACGGCAAAGGAGCGTGTTCCCCGATTACTGTAATCTGGATATCTTCAAGGCAAGAGAGAACAGGCTGTTCCTAGATAGGCATGATTCATCTTCGGCCGCATCATCGCTAAACATCAGGTGAAATGGCGGCCAAATGTCTAACATAGTAAAATTTAAAAAAAATATAATTCACTACTCGATATTCAGCACGTTTGATATTCAGTGCGGACGAGCCCTTCTGCCGGTCTAATTAGCAAGGCTACCTTTTAAATGTTATTAAAACCTTTACCATTTTCAGACAGTCTGAAAATCGAATGTCTGAATATCGCAGTGTTATAAGCCCATAAGAACTACTGGCTATAAGAGACCTGACATCGTTTGTTAACTGCCTCAGTGGTCTCTGAGCGCTAGATTTTAGACCCGCAGGTCGTGAGTTCAAATCCCGCGGGGAGTCTGCATAGTCAAGTAGATTATGTGGGCCATTCTAGTTCTCCTACCGCTGTTGTCATTTTAGACCTTATCACGTAACAAAATAGCTAACATAACCTTTCCACAGGACGTCGGGCCTATATTAAATGCCCATAGTGAGTGAATTTGTTTTTAGATATACAACAGAAATTATATATGTCACACAATTCTGTGTATTAGTTCTGGTGTGCGAATGCGTGGGATGCACATTATTGTTCAGTTTACTATGTGTTTGAGAAGAGATCGCCCTCAGGCTCAATCGTGATGATTGGGACTGCTATGCCAAAGGTTAAATACAATGTTCTTTTCTACATATGTACATATCGCCGTACTGGCTGAATCTAATGTAACTGGTCGACTTGAATTTGGCGAAAAGTCACGTTCCATTTTTATTATCTATGGTTTAATTAACTGGGAGCTAAATGATCTAAAGAATTTTTTTTTAGATGTCATGTATTTTAAAAAAACATTACCGTTTTCAGTCGTGATCCACGAGAAGGTAGGTAATATGCGACTTATGAATCGTTTCCCAATAAACGAGTGAAGCAAAAACGATTATTGCTGAGATTTACGAGTATATTTTTATATAGAGATATTTATACAAAGCAAATGTAATATTGTTTTCTTTGAACAAGCTCAGTCTCAATTGAATTGCTCAAAAGAAATCAGAAGTTCATTTACCTACACGTGCAAGCTTAATGATGTCGCTAAAGATGAACATGGCTTCGGAATATTGCCAATACGAAATTGATTCCAATTCCACAAAAAAGACAAGATTTAATCATAAGTTTTTAATAGGTCAAAGTAATTATTCGCCCATTTTCCTCTACAGATTTGAAACGTTAGGTGATCTGCTATTATCAAGAGCACTCAATTTGTCGAAAATGAAAATGTCTTACCCTGTTCATAATCTGTGTATACGACACTGCTTAGCAGGGAAGATTTTAAATAGATGCGACGAATAGGCACAGCGTATGGCTTCCGCAAGATATTAATGTCGCCGAATTCGGATATTTTTTGCCGGAACAGATGAAGATCATCGAAAGACATTTAAACACTTTTATTGTTTTAGCTGGTATTACTGTGCAGAAAAGTTACTTTTATAAATAAGACGAAATATGTAGCGTAGTGACACCAAGCACAAGATAGATAATCGCTGGATCAAGTAGCACTTACTAATGGACAATTTGAAACCTTTGTGCTTGAAGAATTTTATGGTTTTATTCTTCTTCGTGATGGTGACTCTGGTAGGGTTTGATGTAGTGAGCGTAAAGTACACATAAACAACGATCAGAATCATAATTATAATAACAAAGTTTTTCATATCACGAATGTGGGCTATATCCCCATAGCCCACATTCGTGATATAGGGGTCTTTGTCGTTGACAGTGGCAAGTATTTCTAAAATAATTTTATTTATTTTAGCTTCAACGTAAACTTCGGTCTCCGAATTCGCTGCGCTTGCAGTAATGTTGTTTATTTGACTTGGCTTTTCCAACACAACTAACTTTTTCGACTATCCCAGCAATAATTTCTATTGTTATTGAAGTCTAGGCGTGTTCGGTAGATGTTTTAGTGTGTTCTGTGTTATAGTTGACTGATTTATAAGTCTCTGACGGAAAGGTTTACAATACTTCAAGCGATTAAACTGCGCAGATTTCACAGAACTCTGTACTTTTTTGTAATGATCGCAATCTTTATTCATATTTAGTGTATTTGCGTATCGTGTAGGTAGTAGACTCTGGTCTGAGTCGTCTAGGTAGGTAACACCACAGTGCCAGATGTCGTCCCGTGAAATAGAAGTGTTTATACACTTTTGTGTTTCGGCATGGGGGCATTGTAGTTGTCTCGGGTGACGGGTGCAGTGCGGCATAGATGGTGAAAATAACTATCAGTTATTGGTCCCCTTCAATGCTGCTTTGTCATGGTATCACTTACCATCAGCGCGATATGACCGTCCGGTACACCTCGTAACTTAAAAAAAACTTATTACTCTTATTTATTATACAAAATGGAGGCAACCTTGCGTACGAATCACCTAGAATATATCGTCGCTCATGGACACTTTTGGCCCTGCAGGAGCCACAAGTGCAATGTTTCTTTTAAAAGGAGATTTTTATTGCTGAGCTATGGTTCTATTCCGTTTTTATTGCCATAAGTGAACGGGGCGGTCGATTTGCAACATTAACCAATTTACTCTATACCAATTGGTTAATGTTAACTACACAGATATTGCTTCTTTAATCAGAATGAATTGCGATTTTTCACAAAAAAAAAAAATAGATTACGGATATTTGTGATTAATAAAGTTAGATAAAAGTGATATCTCATACAAAACTGATTACTATCGGTAGCCTAATCAGTTGCGAATTGTGTCGTGGTATCGTCAATACGTGTATTTTGTATTGAAATAACGCTTGTTTTCATGATCAGCTTTATTTTTTGTGTGCTATTAAAATTCAAGTGCATATATATATTAAAATAATAGTGTATTTTTGTGTAAAGTGTTATAATGCCATAAGTAAACCATAATCATGCCGCCGCTATTGCGCCCTAAAGCCGATGAGCAGCAAACCTTCCGGATAGTATCTGCCATAACTGGCGCATATGAAGGAGTAAGGTAATAAAACTATATTATAACTTTTTTGCAAAAATGTTTTTTTTTCGTAGTTTTGGAACTGAAAAAAGGAATTGTGCCACAACGGGCTTGTAGCTCGCATTTTTTTACAATTTACAATTGTTTTAAACATAGGTACATTTCTGCATTATGCACTATAAACTACTTTTTCATGACAATGATCGCTGTTGGAGTAATGCAGATGACAGAAACATTATCATACCAAAATAGTGTTATTGTAATAAGAAGATATTTAATAGTCGTTAGAACAGGAGTTTACTATCTATTTTATTTATATACTTGTACCATCACGTAATTTAGTGTTGACATTGAACGCAACGGACACCAGAGTGTGTACGACAATGTACAACTAGAAGTGGATAATTGTGGTGATTTTCCATTAAAATGCAAGGTATTTCAGTGTCACTACATATCTTTGTTATTCCAACATCTTACTGATAGATTTAATTATCATTAATCGATAGGTCTTCAAAGCCTCCATTACGTTGGGTCTAAAGTGGGATTACGCCGTCAATTTTCTATAGCATAAATCGTGTCATAACTAAGCGTTATTACTATACTAAAGTCGTAATACTAAAATGAAGTTCAATAAGAAATCACATTCTTGGCATTAGTCACCGCCATTACAAGAGTAGGTAATGTGTATTTGTAGCTGTTTTTGAAATAGTATAATGTAGTAGAGTGTAATTATGAATTAAGTATCGTTTTAACTAATATTTGAAAAAAAGAAGAAAGAAGGGAAAACATTTCTAACCGTGCTTGACATAGGTCACTTCAATCCCAAACAACCGGATTACTGTTGCCGTACTCTTAATTTCTTTTTGTCTAGAGCCCGACTTGTTAACAGGGCTTCAAGTTTAAGTATCTGACAGTATAAAACGAGGGGTATTGAAGGACGGGCAATTGCAGCAGTCGCGCTTGTCACACTAACTGCCCTTGAGTTACTGGAATACGCCGTAACCAAGACACGCTCGGTTACTGATCACTATCGCATATCTCTTTTTGGCGGTTGATTGATTCGGTGGTTACGGAGCGACTCCTGATCTACTATGGACACTGCTGCTTTTCCTTTTTGGAAGTTTGGGCGAAATCACAAAGCCTCTTACAACCTTTCGCAAATCGTCAGTTTTTGTTGCTGGAGAACTGCTCCTTATCCGATAAAAAAATAAACAGTCGTAGGTACCCTCTTGTCATACTGATCAAGGTCGTAGCCATAATTGGACACATAGCCACCTGATTGTGTCTAAATAACGTCACTACTGCTTTCTTACTTTGCTTACATTGTGACTTCTCTTTGTTCATATCAGCTCTACGGTTCACTGTTAGCACTTCCCTAAGATGAAGTGGTTTTTTACTACATCGCCACGCATGTGTAGTATGTGCTAAAAAGTCGCAGATCCTCGTTCGTTATCAGCTTTTTTGCATAAATTTTGGCGTACCTACATGGATATACTGTCTCGGTATCACTATTTATGTTTATTCGATAAATAACTCTGTTCCGCTGTTTCAAAGCGTGCGGGTTTTGTCGCTGTCGTTATTTATTACCTTAGTAACGTGCGTAATCGATGATGCCGACGCAATTAAGGTTTTTGATGCTGACATGTTTACAACATGTAAGTTCTTCTTCTTCCTTTGCCTTTTCCACGTCACACAGGGACGGGTCTCCTAATTTTTGTGCGCTATTACATTCTGTCTAGGGTTGTCGGGTCTGGTAGATCTTCTTTTTGTATGAGACTGGTCTAACTGGTGTACCGTGTGTGGAGGCCATCCTCTGCCTGTTTTTTTCTCCGGCAGGTTCAAGGCCGCCTTTACAACATAGGCATCATCTCGCCTCGTTACGTGGCCATATACCAATTGAGACGACTGTCTTTAAGATTCTAGGCTACGACAAACTCGTTTTGTTATTTTTCCCTCCTGACCACCTAAGCATTTTCATTTTGGTGGCATTAAGCTTTTGCACATGCGTTTCTTTTATGGGCCAACACTCGGTTCCGTAGGTACAATAAAACTGGCCTCACCGCCATTTTGTAGTTATTATTATGATTTTGTAGGCTTCATTATGTAATTGGATTGTGTTATAAAACTGGGACAAAATGAAAGTTGTATTGTGCAGAATACACAAGTTTTACTATGAAATATGAATTATTAAATAGCATTTAAATGATATATTTATACAAGTTTACTTTACTTTCTATCGACATTTTATGATAATGTACCGAACCGAAGATTTGAACCGTATATAGACTGAAAAAATCTTAGATTTCGAGGGCTGCTTCGAAAACTAAGATTGTTTTTCATACTGATGCTGACGAACAGGTGATGTTGGCTTGTATGTATCTCAAAATCGCCAGGGCCGGGACTTCTTATATCCAAGTAAGCATAATTTATCAAAAAAATACGCACTAAACACAGATCAAGTTGTATTAAGACTGACAATGATTTTGTTGGATATTTTCCTGTATTAACGCGTAGCAACTGCAACTGGTTTAGTACAGTCAAGGAAATAACATTATCAGACAGTTGACTGTCAGGAATTGCTACGGTTTAATAAAATAAACCAAGCTTTTAAACCTTCGAAACTACCAACCTTAAGTTATTGGGGCTCAAACAACAATTTGAAACGGAATGTTTTTTCATCCTAATACGTCGAACTATCATTTATAATTGTCTATATATGGTATTCTTTTTTTTTATTGAAAAACAAGGCAAAAGTGCCTGATATAACTTTAAATTGTTCCATCGTCTCAGGTGACGGGCGCAGGGAGGTTATAGATGAGAGGAACGGTAATCACTTTATACAGTGACTGTTTTTCTTCAGTACAGGTGAGCGATCTAACCGTTGCGATCACCTTACCATATGCCATTATAACATAAAAATAAAATAAAGTTTAAAAAGATCGGACGAGAAAGTGACTCAATTGATCTTGGTGATGAGATAAAACTACATAACTCCATATGTTGTTGATGAGGAGTAACGCGTTAGAACAAAGTTTGTTCTATTAACAATCATTTTTGTTCCTGTTCATAATGGTCATTGTTGTTGTAAAAGGTCCTGCTGGATAAAGGGTTTTAGACTCGATGACTTAGCATTTTGGAACCAGCTGCACTCTACTAATGTAACGTTGGCAAATAGCCAGGACTTTTGCTATTCGGTGGATGAACCACGTGCAGGGATGCTTTTTTTCACAAAGTTATTAAATTAAACCCCTGTTATTGTCACTGGTGAACAAATGCCTTTGGACGCAATGACTTCAAATTGAAGAACTAACTTCATTCTTATAATGTACCTGCGTTGGCAGATTGCCAGGACTTACCTTTTCTATTTAACAGAATGAACTACGTGTTGAGCTGGTGTCTCAATCCAGTACTTTGGCAACTTATATGGGCAAAGACTAGCTGGGATAACTGCCCCACGATACATTTTATATTTCCACGATGGTCTTCGATCGGCTATGAACTAATTGGTTGCACAAAGTTCTTATAAATAAATCTTCAATTAATACGTAATATTGCGGGTTTATTTATTGCTTTTTATTATTTTAATTTGTAATTAAAAAAAGACTTGACTGGTTATTGGGCGCTGATAAATGGGTTATATAAATAAATAATGAACTCTTGTTTTTATATAGTTGTGATACGGGCTGACGTCAATGTACGCACGTGTCGTAAATATTTATAAGGGTACAAGTATGTTTAAGATATGCTGAGATGTCAGTCGTGTATATAAGTTTTAGTATTGGTATGAATATTGGGACTTTATTCGTAAAGCACAGAAAAACGTTTGCCATTCTTGTTTAAACGAAATTATCAAAGCCTTTAACGTCCTGCTTTCGTGCCCTGTGCACCTTTCTGCAAAGCATAGCTATGTGGAGATTGGAGATTTAATCAAGTACTATCTATATTGTAGGTACTATTTAAAGCAATGGATGTCTTTATTTTCATTGTCATGACGACCCATTTGGTGTAATGGTTGAGACTACTAGACCTATGGTTGCGGGTTCGAACCTCGGGCAGTACAAACATTTGTGTGTATAAACATATCTGTTTGTATTGGTGTGGGTGTTTCTATGTATATTATGTATGTATTTCCAAAAAAAATAGTTATGTGTTTCAAATTTTTGAAATCATAAATAAGTTAATCTGATCCTCATATGGTGAAGGAAAACATGTGTGTTGTGCGTAAAGTCATCTGCGTGAACGTTGATGGATGTTTATTTATTTATTTCATGTGTAGGTAAATTAGCAGATGGTTCACCCGATGGTAAGTGATATTGCTCGTTATTCGTACTTTGGGTTTACGGTATTGTCACTGGAAAACTAACGTCGGCGTTGTGGCGTTATGTAACTCCGATCCCCGCGTTGATCTTTAATTCAGTCAAATTAACTTAAGATGTTCGGTCCCGGCCTATATTACTTTTATAACTTTACTCGATGGAAATATTTTGTTCAATAATATAAATAGTTATTACTGTACTAATAAGCTGTTGTTTTGTTGTTTTAAATGGTTTTTTTTATTCTCTTTGTAAGATCAGTACAATGATTTTAAAGATTAATTGTTTCATTTTACGTATCTGATTCCGCGCGGTAACCATTGTTCTGAGACAAATTACAAGATCTCAGTCTCTACATCAACTTTCCCGCTAATATCAACCACAACTTTCTTGGAAATTGCTTGCCAGTCCAATAAACATCGCTATTCTATATTCCATTTACTTCATGCAATTTATAAACGGCAAACGGTTTACTGGATTTGCTTTGTTTATGTTTCGTCTATTGTCCTTGTTTATGTCATTTTGATATTTGTTTATTTGAACGTTTTTTATTTTATAAGGCAATTCTGCTTTGCTTTAATGTGCTCAAGTAAAGTTGGAAACTTCTTGCCAATATAATTGTCGTGTTTTTAATGCTAATATTTAAGAACAAACATAAACTTCTGTGCAATTTAGTTTTGTAAAATTTATTTAGATTGCCAACGAACAACGTGTATGGAATTAATTTGAATTGCAGCTCGTGCCGCTAAATGTAAGTACTGGTAATGTCACGTGCTATGTCCGGTTCATGGTGCATTAGTGCTTGATATTATTTGTACTAAAATGACATCTATCACAAAAGCATAAAGTGCATAGATCGCGTTAGTATAGCACACGGCTGTTGTGATGTACCCGTTCGTCCAATCAACGTAGATAATATTCATGTTCCCAGCTCGCACTCGATTCATAGAGTAGCGTCAGAATAAAGAAGTGCGTTTGATTTTTTTACTATCTGTAGACCCGGGTTATAAGATATTCTTCCGCAGTAAAACATTACCTAAAATCATCTCAATCATTAGTAAAATTACTGGGTATAGAGACCTCAGTTGTCTTGGGTGAAGGGCGCAGTACAGCATTGATAGAGAAAAATAACTGTCTATCAGTTATTAGTCTCCTTCGATGGCGGTCGATCATACTACATGTGCCTGGACTGCCTAATATGTTTTATGGTTTTACTTATAAACTAAAAATATTACATATTATTTTATTTGAACTAACACTACTTATTGTTGCATATTCTGATATTTATTATATACAACATATGATTACGATGTCTTACATTGTATAAAGTTATTCAAGTCGAAGGCATGCGCAATGTCTGCGAATTAGGAACGTCATCGACCGTGACCACAAAAAAATTGGAGTATTAAAATTATTTCGTGTTCGACAAATGTTTATTTTAGATTACCAAAAGGTCTGTAAAAAGATAAATTATAACGAATTCATAGAGGTCTCTTTATTAGTAGGTATCAAATATTCAATACAATACTCTTAAAATTAACATTAAATTTACGCAAACAATTAGGTAACATTTACGTAGACATATTTCGGAAACAAGAACCTCACTTCCAAGTAGTTAATATCATTTTTCAGTTGATATCCTGTTGTTAAGACTGACCATACTGCATGTTTATAAACGATTGGCCTTTGCTTAGCCACAAACAAGAGCCATCTTGCTGACCAACCGAACGGCACTGCACAGCGGCATCGCCAGTCGACGGTGAATGGAGAAATAACTTTTACTAATCGTATGATCAACCCCTCCCTAACCGTCTTTCGGTGTCAATAACAAATAATGCCAGATATTGTTTGCTATAGGTACATTTACACAACCTAATTCCACCGTTAGGTCAACGGATAAAAATGATCATGTCATTCAAAGGTCACAAAGTATTGCTTCAAGTAGAATAACCTGAAGTCATGTAATAATATTGAAGTTCAGTATAGTTCCACCGCCGCTATCTTATCGTACCGAAGCGATAAATTGTTTTGTGGTCGATATACAGTCAATACGTTCTAGATACGTTTACGCTGTTTGCAACAGTGATTCTCGCGACCGCGGACAGTACGCTGCCTCATTGTGCTGTTAATGAATAGTGGCTTTTTGTTACTGACGTTGCATCTTTATTGAGGGGTATTCGTTGGTTTGCGGGTACAACGATGCTCGTGAATGTAAAGACGGTATTTTTGAGTCATGTATAGTGTGGTGCCATGTGACAAAGACGCGGTTGTCGGTGTGTTTTGTGTGGGGTGAAATGTGCAAAAAATACGAGTGCGTTTTAAGCCGGTATCTAACAGACAATCTACTATAAGACCAGGAGTCATCTGCGCTCGCTTATGCCCGGAGAAGCAGTGAAACGCATCAGTGGCAAACTTCCAAAAGTCATTTCAAAATATTAATTATATTATATATAAATCCTATGAGTTAGCAATAGAAGTAGTTTCTAGTGTTAACCTAACCGATATCAGCAATCTCATTTCGCTCATCTGAGCAATTTCTATTGACCTTAGCTACATAATATCGAGACGTGTTTATTCTGTCGAAAAGCCTTCCAAAATAATAACTATAATCGGCTAGAGATGAATCCTATGAGTCAGTTATATAAGTAGTTTCTAGTGTTTGTTTGTTAGCGATATTAGCTATCTCATTTCGCTCATCTGAGCAATTTCTATTGACCCTACATTAAATGAAGACGTGATCAATTCTGTCAAAACAATGCGATGTAATATTCCTATGTAGATCTTATTCAAATGGGTAACGGTTGAGATTCGTTTACATGTTGTGGTAATAATTAGTTACTATATAATAGTGTATGCGTCAGAAAAGTTGCTTTATCTTATTACTCGAATGAGAGTTCAATGCCTCTTGTTACCAATAAGGTGCTTAATACTTGGACAATTATTACCTACTTATGTTTTAATTTAATGTTACGAGTAACTATCATATAACTTTAAATGTTGAAATGATTATTAATTCAATATTGAATCCTATTTTAAATTGATTTTAACTATGTTTGTAAACGTTATAAGAAAAGAGCAACAATGTATGTGTACAATATAATATTAGGTATTACGACACAGAATTGAATATCATAGAAGCATGGATGTAAGAAATAATGCGAAAAAGATTGTGTCAAACTGCAATAAGAATATTGTGGAGTAACACGTAGCAAAATGGTTGATAATGCCTCGTTTGAGTATTCTGACGAGTCAAGTGCCGGCGAGAGCTACCGCAGGAACAAATTTGATGGCGCGTAAGTTTATCCTAATTCTATAGTAAGACTGTGGGGTTTCATTTAAGCCATATGGGCAATTACTTTATGAAGAAGCAGTGGCTAACTAATATCTTCCAATGAATATCACGAGTGTTCCGATACTGGCGACATTGTCTGCCGGACCATCTAGGTCTCGATACAGATTCGACGTCCATAATGTATTCAGAATAGTGAACGCTTAGACGCCACTTACGCAGCCTTACTTATGCCACTAGGCAGATAGTCAAATTTAACATAAGACTGTTATGAAAGTCTAGAGTTACGAAAGAAAGGAACATTATTCCATATCATATTATTGTTACGACACAAGTATACTAGTAATATGATTCCTTATTGAACTTTTATAAAAATTGTAATTATATCCGCTTTGTGGAAGTTCGGTGTCGGTGGCTCACCGTGGCTCCTTCCGATCTGGAGGGTGCATGTTCAAATCCAGCCACGTACCAATGTCTTTTTGAATTACCGAAATTATATATAAGTGTATCTGATGCTCATATGGCGAAGGAATACATCGTAGGGAATCCTGCGCACTCTTGCGAAGGGATTCAAAGGTTGTGCGTGAAGTCGTCCAATGAGCACTGGACCCGCGTGGGATAACGACGGAATATACATCCTTTACGGGTACGCTCGTGCCCCTCGGTGGTGACTAGTTTAATGGTTTCTCAGGATATATTCAAAACATTTTTCATATATCTGATCCATAGGACTTTTATAGGGCCGGCTCTCCGACTACTAGTTTCTCCTTGCAACGACCAAGTCTAGTGGGGACGCATAATGAGCTGATGATGATGGAAGTTCTTAAGAATTGAATGGTACTAGCCATACGTGTAAAATAACTAACAAACACTTGAAAACGTTTTGCAACAGTCGAAACTTACGCCGAACATTAATTAGTCTTATTTCGAAACCATAGTGACAGGATGCACTATTAGCATGAGGTTAGTCGGATGTAATATAAATTTATCTTAATATGTAGTCATTTTTAAAAAAAATATTGTTGCTTATTTTAAAATTCAGGAGCAAATAACTTTTTATGTATTCCGATCGTAATGTCTAAACAAGGGTTTTACCGCCATCTCTTAAAACTGTGCTACAATAATATTACTTAATCTTTTGTGGTACAAAAATACTGACGCATCGTTATAGTAATACTGTTTTAAGTGATTTCAGTAACCCCCCTGGTCCCAAATTCTTAGGTTTTAAGTGCACTGAACATATACCCTTCATTTTATTACGCAGGACTTATGGCTACAGATTGTGTAACATATAGTATTATGTTTGTCTAGTCTTATTTTCTATATGTCCTCAATGGTAAACCGCATAACAGTACACTTATTTGTGCCATATTAAAATTCAATAACTTACGTGGGTCCGGGCGTCATACAATGTTTTATGTATCTAGATCAAATTCACACCGTATTCTTATGCGCCCGATAATAAGATAGCTTTTCGTATTCCACTTTGAAGTTGTTTTTATTGAAGGTTTTCAATTTTGTATGGACGCTTATAACCTGGGGCGGACGACACTTTCGGCTAGTTTGTGTCGAGGTTTCAAAGCCCCGCGTCCCATTTCGGAAATGGGGGTGTTCTTCTTAAAAAAGTACGTACTAAGATCTAAGATGCCCTGTTTATTGGAGAAAATCACACTTCACGTGCGGTATGTACACTCTGCATTTCTTGTGACAATTCCGGTGGTAGTTTAGGTAAGCGATCAGTTATTACTTAATTTGATACTAGGTACGTTTTATTTAGGTTATGATCATTCGTAAATTGCACATAAGTGCAAATAAAGTCATAGAAATGAACGGCCGTACTGGGCGAAAAGAACTTAATATTAGTAAAAGTGCTTCGAAATCGGACTGTTATAATAAATATTAGATGCTCAAAACTGTAACCCATTGAACGCCAGGAATTGTGTCTGGCGCTTTAAAGCGTCATTGGCGGTCGAAGTATTAATTCAAAAGTTTATTTGAGCGATTGAGATTTGACACAAATAAATATATTAGCATAACTACAACACTGAAGTACTTAACTATACTAAGTAGGGATGAGACAACATCTTTCGAGACTTCTCGGCTCGTGACACCCTGCCGACAAAAAAACAAGGGTCAAGTCATCTGCAATATTGAAAACATGAAATTGTAGATAAAAACATATTGTATTTATAAACGATAAAGGCAACGGGCAACACAAATTAAAATACGATAAATACAAGTGTCTTCTACGTTGTTGACCAATATTATGCCGATCGATCATTGTGTCTGTAGTGTAAACAAAAACCTCCCATTTACCGAGCTGCCTTTCCTACATCCATTATCTTGTAATTGCTTATTGTTATATTATCTTCATACGTTCAGTGTCGCTCACAATATAATCATCAACCTTGTTATTCGGTTAGGTGATTAGGATGTCGCTTAGATTTAAGTAAATATTTTGTAATAGGCTAGATGGAGGATAAGAGTCAGTGGCTCATTGGTGTGGACTGTTACCTTCTGATCTGGAGGGTGCAGGTTCAAATTCCGCCGTGTAGCAATGTATTTTTGAATTTTCGACGTTTAGCCGACGCTCTTACGGTCAAGGAAAACATTGTGAGGAAACCTGTGCGCGCTTACGAATAAATTCTAAGGTTTTGCGTGGACTCAGCCAATCCGCCCTTGGGCCTCCATGGACGTAAAGGCCTATATACCCTTCTCGTGCTCCTCAGTGGGGACGTTTAATGAGCTAAGGAGGAGGCTGAAGGATTGATGGTATTCGGATGACGATCGTGATAGTTAGCAAATGGACGGTAGTCGGCAGTGACCTGCACTCCATAATACATATGTTTAAGCATAAATAATTAGTACCTACATACAACAAATCCTGCGTTTCTGATTACTTGTAATATCTCCATTATATTAAAAGATCTGTATCAAAAATACAATCATAGGTCCATACTATACTTGTTCTCGTAGGTGTAATGATGACTTATCTTTTCACTTTGTTTTTTAATTATTATTGATAATATATCCTAGTCGATGGATAAAAATATGCTACTACTTAAAATTAAGTTCATTTTATATTCATAATTTCAAACTACTCGGAACCGAATATCTATCTTGTGTTTCTTAAATGTTACTAAAGATATTAATTAATGAGTTGATATTGTGTCCTTGTATTTGTATACACTTGTCGAACATGATACTTCGCGTGCATTTTCCCATTTGTTATGGGATATTATATATATAGAAAACTGTTTACTTTGTTACTTTTACGCGATCAATACGATGTTTGTTTATTTCTCTTCCCACTTGGGAAGTTACCTTGAGGTAGAAGGACGTGCAATCTCAAGGTGATACCCACCCACATACGAGTTCATAAAGTTTTTTTAAATCCGAATAAAGTAATATGACGTGTGGTGGTGTCCTTACCTAACGTTCAAAGTAAATCCGAGACTTATATACGTACTTAGTTCATAATTCACTCAGATTTATTAAAATTGATCTTATTTTGAATTGAATTGAGTTTATTTTGATATTCATTTAGGTAATATATTTATTAATATATTTTTTTTAACAATAATAATGTTATAATATTATGCTAATGAGAAAATCTTACATTTGCACTAAAGCTAAAGTTAGACTAGCATTGATAACTTTATTTTTGAGTTTTTTGTCGGATCTTCTTGGTAAAAACCACATCACCGCAGTGGTCAATAAAAAATAGGCTGTTTTTTATACATACCTTTTATTTGCGTTGTTACCTATACATATTTTTTTCTTTTTAGGGTGCCTTAAAACATAGCTTAAGTTATTTCATATGCTGTAGTTTTTTACCTCCTCAATTGTTTCTCTCTCAACTCTTCGGGTTCTGCTCAGTGTTCCGTCTATTTCAAAGATCATAAAATTTTACTCAGATAAAGTTTTGGGTTTTGTTCCAGTTCATGCGCATCGTAAAATGTGTTTGTTTGATACAGTACGAGGATATAAAGTAATCATGTGGCTGTAAAATGCTTGTGTGTTTCGAATCAATTCGATTGTGGCCGATCCAATTCTGTGATCTCAGTAAATAAAATAAATATACATTGTTTTGTTTACCGATAGCGCTAAAACTCTTCTTGACTTATAGCATTTTATTTATACCTCATGTGAACTATGGAATCAATGTTTAAAAATATAACGTTTACTTAAATGTAATCCTTAATAGTCTTGGCTCGTTGTATTAATACCATTCCGTATGAATACGTCATAAAAATATAGATTGACACTGAATAGGCTACTTATTAAGTATATGAGTTGCTATGTTTGAGTTTTTTAATTTTATAGTTTTTAAGAGCGTCGGTGGCTAATGGTGTAGACAGAAACCTTCCTACCGGGAGGACTGAAGTTCAAATCCCGACACATACCAATGTGTTTTCAATTTTCGAAAGTATATGTTCGTTATCCGCCGCTATTACGGTGAAGGAAAATATCGTGAGGAAACCTTCATGCACGCTTGCGAAGAGATTTGAAGGTTGTGTGTGAAGTCGTCCAATCCGCACTGGGCCCGCGTGGACGACTAAGGCCTAATCATCTTATACGGGTAGGCTCGTGCCCCTCGCAGGGGACATTTAATGAGCTGATGAGTTTTTAGTCAGGCATAAAAAAGGATAGGATATCCTATTTAACCAAATCAAACCAAGATTATTATAACGATATTGACTTGCCACAGCATAGCTATGGGAAGAAACTTCATAGATACCTCCGGTGCGGTACTAGAATTTAAAGTTTTTATGTTGTTTACCGTAGCTTTCCTGTCTTTAGTCGTGAAGCAAGTATCATTATTATAACAATAACGTGATATGCTACTTCGCAGGCAAACATTAAAGCCCCTATCGGGTCGGCGCCTTCGGGCGTGTGGCGGCCTCGCTTCTGGGACACAACAGAAGGCAAGCAGCCGTACAAGTCGCGGCAGAAGAAGTTCCAAAGGCATTTCCCGCAGGTCGGCCCGGAGGAACGAGTGCTAAACTGTAAGTGACCACAGTATCAATTTAAAACATAATACGTGCATATAGCTTTGTTCAGTATAAGTAAATTGTAAGAATAATGATGAGCCAATTCCGATATATTTTGAGACAAGCGATTGTGGGACGTATCTCTGGATGTCGAAATGTAATAAAAGTCTTATGAATTTTTCTGTTCACAAAATTAGCCGAAGCAAATGAGAAATTAAAATGAATACCGGTTTATATCGTTTTTACGAGTGGAAAAAAATCTAGTGGTCTTTGTCTCGAAACAATGATGTTGATGTTAATTCAAAGGTGAACTGCAGTCATCTTAGTATTTTAGGAATATAGTCGTTCTATAATTAAGTATAGTTTGGAGCAGTGTTCTTCAATGCATTTATTCCTTCTGGCATCTTAATAGCGCTATGCTGTAAATTGTATTATTTTTATCATATTCTAGCATTTTAAAAGTAACAGTAGATGTGGGCTAGTAAATGGGGTTTTTTACATACAACTTAAATGGACCACGTCAAATGCACTTCAAATCTTGTCGAATAGTAATCCAGCCACCAGTGCAGCGTGATGAGTTACGAACTACGGTTCGAAGCTCCTTAATTAAAAAATATTTAGACCCTCTGTAAGTAGACTACTTCAATTGTCAGTAACCGTCGGCAATTTTTATGGACATTTTTAAAGATATTGGATTGGATAATTAAATTAAATTAAAAATTAAAATTAAATTAAATTGGATAATTAACGGTTTCTTAGAATTTAGAATATTTTGCACAATATTCACGTGACACGATAGTATTTCTTCAAAACGATTGCTACCAAATTCTAACATTTCGTTGATAAATATATTCACATGCCGAAATTCGTATAAGGAAAAGTATAAGTAATGCACGTTTTACTGCATGCCATGACATGACGACACACCGCCATTTAAATACATTTTGTTTAAGTTTAATTCCATGTTAAGTACTTGTAGTTAGATAATATTTTTCGGTAAAGCTACTCGATATGTATACGATATGTATATGTATGAACACTAAAATTGCTCGTAATGTAAATTTCATCGTCTGAATAAATATGTGATTGAAGTTTATTCGTAATCATTACTGAATTGAAAAGCAATAATTACATAAGTGATAGAGTCAGCGTTGGATAACATTTTGTTTTGCTAATGTAATAGATTTACATTATAGCGCGTAAAGTAAGATACTACTCGTAATGAATTTGAAGAAGAGAATAAATTATTGCGTTGCTAATTGAATAATAAAATAATTTAGCGATATATTGGCTAGAATACTAATGTATATTTGTGTTTTAGTTGACTTGTTCACCGTGTAAATCGTGTCTCGGCCCCGCAAATGAGCACGGATCAAGGTTGAAGGATCTATTGAAAAGAAAAACCCGTTGGGCCGGTAACCGATGATGCGTCATAACTCCGGTGGTGATTTGCGACATTGACTTGTGCTTTTTACGTGCACTTAATTTTTATGCAATAGCAATTTTGTCAAACACATTGCAAGTTAGGCCACATAGTGGATTTTATATTGCAACTTGTTATAAAATTTACACAGATATGAGAGTTGTCTTAGTCTTATTTTCCCGATATGAATAATTTCGAGTAAACAATAACTTAGAATAATAATACATTACAGAATACAAGGATAAGTCATTTGCGGTATTGCAACAAATAATAAAGAACATAATAATTAAAGTCATATCCCAACTACCATGAAACTTAGACATTGCGTCTACCGGGGAAAAGTAGACCTCCCGATCCCCCCAAAAAATCCTGTCGGTGCATGCACCAAACTCCCTATATTTGTTTATTAATAATGGCTAGCTAATTCTTGACGATCGTGTAATTTAAGAAACTTTAGCAGTGGTCGCTTATCGGATTGGTGTGCGCAAAATATTATCCCACGTCCCTTCGAGTTTCAGAACGCACGTTGAAGCCATTGGTCCGCCACTGTCTTATAAAGCTTTTAACACCCGTCAATCCATAATGAGACCACGTCCTGGTCCAATCTTCTCATATCGACGAACCATCTGGTGCAATGGTTGACACGTCGGCTATTACACATAGGGTTCAGGTTTGATCCCCGGACATAACAAACATTTGTGTGCATGAACATGTCTGTTTGTATTGGTCTGGGTGTTTCTATTTTTGATATGTATGTATTTACAAGAAAAAAAGTATATAAGTATTTTTATCCGTTGTTTAGTATCCATATTACAGGCTCATGCTTAGTTTGGGGCTCGATGGCGCTGTGAGAATGTCTGTGGATATTAATTTATTATTATTTATCGATACGGAAGGGACGGGCTTGCAGTGCTTTTTTAGTGTAACTAATTTCAGATGAAAACAATGACGACTATTTCTTAATGTTGTTTTTGCAGGTGGAGTTATTCGTTGCGCGCTACTAGGCATTCTCCTGCTGCAGGGGCACCTGTACATCACGATGAACTACTTCGCTTTCTACTCAACTTGGTTGATATGACCAGGTGAGCGGGCTCCGAGACAACTCTCACTTGACATTAATTGACTAAGACCTGTACGAACGAAACAGCGGTGCTTTGATGCTGGTGTACACTGAAAGAGATAATATTCTAATACTATATACGCTATTCAATGCAGTTTTATGTCGTATTTTTTTAAATATGAGTAGTGAGGCTCGGTTATTTGTTTTTATAATACCTATTCAACGCGTTTTATATTAATGAAATTTTATTCGATAATGTAATGGATTTTTCATATCAATTCGATGACATTATTTACTCCAATATATTATACATAGTATCCGATCTATGCGTATTTTTGTCCTTATTTCTGTTAAGGAGATCAACACCGTGGTGTTTACATGCGACGTAAATGACTTTTCGGTGCCTTATTTTACCTGTCCTACATTTGTGATGTATTAGTGAATTTGGTGCAATAAATACATCTTTTCTTTCTTAAAGTATTTTTAAATAAAACAATAATAAACAGTGGCAAAGACCATGTGCCATTAGATCAATCGTCTTATTCGATTTACGACTCTCTCTGAATTGAATGATGACAGGCTAATATTGTGGCACTGAGTTCTATATTTTCTTATCGGTTTCGTATCCTTCAAAGATCACTATAAATGCACAAATTCAAGGTTAACTGTCACATAATGCTTGGCAGTGCTAAATTCGCTTTAGAACAAACATGTTTTAAAAATAATATCCAAAGTGTGGCCCAATATGTTTTTTTTTAGTTTCTATTTTTAAGTCGTATCTAAGGGATATGTACAATATTATTGGCCAAATATTTTCTCGGTTAATGGAACGACAGCTTTATACATATTTTGCTGTAAGTTGACTTTGAGGTTCAATTTAGATTGAGGTTAAGTTCAATTTGGTGTTGGTAAAACACAAACTTCTTATCTTGATTTTGCTTAAAATAGAAAGTAATGACAAACTACACACACATGTTTACAAGGCATAGGCATAGGCAATATACACAAATATTAACTCAAATCCCAAAAATAAAAACAGTTATTATTAATGCAATGGTATAGCAATCAATCACTCGGTCCATAACTGATGAAGCCCATCTGGTAGTAAATGGTCTATCATGATGATGATGATGTCCTATCCGGCTTAGCCGGGACTGACGACTTAATAATGTACCTTTCTAAGCATGCGATCATCTTTCTTTGAAAAAATCAAGTGATTTAGTCTGAAATCTGAAAGTGACATTCACTCTGCAATCTGCCCGTCAAATTTGAACTCACGACCCCCTACATCACGTAGAGATTTATTTATTTGCTAGAATACAAAGAAAATAAAGTTGGTACATAATGTTTTTCAAGGATGTATTCAACCTGTGTACAGACATGCAAATATTTAAACATAACAGTGGGTTTACAGTTTTAGTTATATACATAAAAATAAATTGAATAAGCAAATACAAAGTTAATAATTTAGAGAATTGCATTATGAATTATTTTAAATGTCTTAAATTAAATAAATGTGTTAATATTAATAGAGATCTAAATTCAACACTCAGGCTACTAGACCGCAGTGGCAGTAATTTTTTAAATCAGTTTATTTTTCTTATTAGTTATTAAATGGCACAAATATAATTAAAAGTAACATGACACATGTTGAGTCTTAAAATATAGAATTGATTATTGATACATGTCTTTATTATTATAATTTATTTGAATGTTCCAAAATTCATAGTAGGTAATAAATATAGCAACCGGTCATATTCAGTTTTGCCGTATTGTATTATATCTACCGAAGTTACTTACATAAACGTGGACTGTATAGATAATATTTCCAAAATGTGCTAAACCAAAGGGGGTGGCTTAGTGATTACTTCGTAGACAAAGTGGTAAAGAATAATTATTTTACAATCTAGGTTAATCATTATTTGAAACTGGTTCAACTCGTCAGTTTTCATTATGAAAACGTTTTATTTGAGAACAGTGGGCGGATAACCGCCCAACTGGAATGCTTTGACCTGTTTTGTATAATATACCGTTAATAAATTACATTTTAAGCAGACATTATATAATATCGACGTCCAGGTGTTTTTGTTGTTAACACATTATCTGATCAGGTTAAGTAGTTTTATTTTACAAATTCATAATTTTAAAATGATGTTAACGGATTGTTTGCTTCAATGGTGGCCTCGACACATTTAGACACGTGATCTGTGCATAAAATGTGGACTTTGTTTTTGCCTATCTTAATATTATTATGATACGAGTCCTGAATCTCAAAAAATATTCGATTTGTACGTAAAAAAAATCTTATTCCGGCCTTGTGGGTTCGGAATTTGAGTTCGCATCATATTTTTTCCTGTAGTTAATTGCTTATAAATATTCTATAAGCATATCTATAAATAACTCTACGTATGTTAATGCATAAGCTCTTAGGTAGCGTTAAGTGTTTAGAGGCCCTCCTTTTAAAACCCTTTTTTAGGGTAGGATAATAGCTTTTATCTATAAGTATAATTTTTTGAGTTGTTTATTAACTCATACTACGTTATTTTTTATGAGGAACTGATAAGTAAATAAACCTGTAACAAAAATATATAAACCACTAATTAAAGGAAAACGAAATTATTCAACTTAAATAGAATAGTGTACGCTCACGTGTCAAAGGAAACCCTAAATTATATTAGTAGTAGCTAGGGTTGACAGAAGAGCATTTTTATACCAAATTATTATAAGTGAGGAGTCAAAATAGCATCTATTGTCAGATGTCCGGAGATGCCGTAGCACGTACAAATGGCTAACAATATTATTAACCCTTTCAATGCCAACGACACCTAAAGGCGTTAGAAACAATAGATTTTATATTGTGTCAGGATTCCTGGCGATCAAAAGGTTGATGAAAAAAATACGTACAAGTATTTTTCCTCTAGATATTGATTTTGGATAATCTCTTATTTATAGACGGAATGTTTGTCTTTAACTAATTGATGTCTTCGGGGTCTAGTAGGGATGGTCGACATTAAAATTTGTTATTAATTTTTACACAACCTACCACTATGGATTTAAACGTTACTGGTCAAAATATCAACCTGGATGAATTCAAATTTGAAACATCAAAACGTGTAACTTTTTGCCGTATATTGTATACCGCATTGTTGACCACAACAGTAGCGTCAATTGAAACCCGGTGGTAACCCTAGCCGCATCGGCCGATGTTCCTTGACCCGAATACGGCGGGACGCGGGTCAGGGCTCGGCTCAGGAATAGGCACCGTCAATCACACTTACTCACTATCACGTGTATCTAGTCGACTTGCGTAATACCTATCTGGG
Organism: Leucinodes orbonalis; assembly: GCA_019425675.1. Classification (NCBI taxonomy): domain Eukaryota; kingdom Metazoa; phylum Arthropoda; class Insecta; order Lepidoptera; family Crambidae; genus Leucinodes; species Leucinodes orbonalis. The sequence goes on along the minus strand of PQWD01005375.1, from coordinate 27,566 downwards.
AGCACGGTAGTGCCCCCGCCAATACGTTAAGCGCAAGGGCACTTCCTACCTTTTCTCGATGTGTTTCGTCGCATTTTTGAACTCTCGCAGATTTAGTTTACGATGTTCCAGAACTTTAGATCAGAAACCTAATATTCTAATCACCTCCACGACGGTACTGAAACGGCAAAACCTTACATATAAACTGAAATGTAGAATTTGTTGGAGAACTAAAGCGTCGGTAAGGTAAGGTCATGTACATTCAGAACCTTGGCTCTACATGAGATCTCATATCTTTTTCACAGCGGATACCTAATGTGGTCGTCCTGGCAACATTTTCACATGTTATAAATATAAATTGATGGATTTGCTTCTTTTTTCACGAGTGTTTGTATGCTAACCCGGTAATCCAGTTGTCTTAACCATATCTTGATCAAATGATAATTTCATCCAGCTATCAATGTTACTTCTTATGAATATATCATTTTCTTGCCTCATCAAGATGCTATGTATTTAGAATATAACATTTAACACTTCGAGCGTCGGTGGCTCAGTGGTGTGGACTGTCGCCTTCCTACCGGGAGGGGAGGTTCAAATCCCGACACGTACCAATGTATTTTCGAATTTTCGAAAAATATATGTACGTTATCCGACGCTCTTACGGTGAAGGAAAACATCGTGAGGAAACCTTCATGCACGCCTGCGAAGAGATTCGAAGGTTGTGTGTGAAGTCGTCCAATCCGCATTGGGCCCGCGTGGACGACTAAGGCCTAATCACCCTATACGGGTAGGCTCGTGCCCCGTGGGGACGTTTAATGAGCTGATGATGATGATGATGATTTAACACTTCGATGACAATGAAATTTTATTATAGCTGGATTATTTTAAAACATAGTCTCACTACATACATAATTTATGCTCAAGTGATATTAAATCTATTAAGTAGGACAGTGTCCTGGATTTCCTGAAAAGTGTACAACTTTTAGACAAACTCTAAAAGGGGAGCGAGTCACAAAAGTCTACTAGTAATATCTACAAATAATAATATCATATGAAATATTTCAATAACCAACTACAACCATCACCCTGTTCAACAGTTGCTGATACCGACGACGTCGGTGCTTCGCATCACCAAAGAAAAGGTGGCCCGCATCATACCAAACGCAGTTGGTGTTTGTACGCGTGACGAGCGACATGTTTTCGGCTCTCTGCTATCCCGTGACTCCACCTACAAGCTGATGGTGCACGTGTGGAAATCTGCTCGAGCGCCTGAAGCAGTCGCACCCAATACACAGGTCAATAGTTTTTTTTTATGTTACTAAGTGAACTTGACGGTCCGGACGCTCACCTGATAGTAAGTGATACGCCTGACCATGACAGAGCGGCATTGAAAGAGACCAAGAACTAAAATACAGTTATTATTCTCTATCAATGCCGTACTGCGTCCGTCAACCGAGACAACAGATGATCTCTTATACCCGGTAATTTCACTAGTTACAGTGTCCTCATTACAAAACACCAAAGTGAATTGCGCTCTTATTTTACGGGACGATATCTGGCACTGCGGTGGTACCTACCTAGACAACTCAGTATTGAGTCTACCATCTAGTAAAACCTAGTAAAAGTAGAAACCTCTTGCAGTTATCATTTGGAGTTGGTAGCTTGTAGAATCACCCGAGTTATCACGAAGCAATGGATAACTTATTTGAATGTCAAAAGTTCAGTGTAAATGTCACGTGACATCACCTACAAGCTGATGGTGCACGTGTGGTACAAAGAGAGTTGTCATCGTGTGGAATTCGGCTTGCAAAACTTGCAATGCTTGTGAAGAAAACTCCATCCATACATACATGAATTGTTCAAAATATGACGATAAATGTTAAGTAGAAGGAAAAACTACCATATTTGAGGTACGTACGTTAGCAAAACTAGAGTTACCTATGTACTTTAAGAATGGCATTTTTATCTCATATAAATATAATATAAGCTATTCGAAATTCTAATTCTTCTCGGGCAACGTCTAGGACAACTAGTAAATATTAATTACAATCGAGTCATAGTAAAGCGTACATATGATATGGTCAGTTATCGCTGAAGTATGTATACTTTACAGGAATTGCGAGCGTCAGAAGTAGAATTGGAGCCGTCGGAATATTCAGGTGGGGACGACAGCAGTTCTGGAGGACGGGCCCCCGCTACTCCGAGACCAGACTGCGATGCCCTCACCGCTGGTATGCACTAGAATATATGATAAAATATGGATACTTCTTAACCCATTGAACGACGATAATCCGGGCACAATAAAAAATCTTAAGCACGCCAGCTTAAGGCGTCATTGGCGGTCAAAGGGTTAAGCTAGAATTTTAACTGAATACTTGAAATGAAATATTGAATGGGTTTAAAAAAGAAACGCTTTTTCATTGAATTTATTACATCTCTTCTCATACCTCGAAACTATTGTAATGTGAAAAACAAAAATGGTAGTAAAAATGTGTCAATTGAAGAAGCTACCCCAGAAACGCTAAGGTGTTGTAATAATATAGAAAATACCGTACTAATAATTTTTTTGACAGATCGAAATAAGTAATTTGATTGATCCATTCTATCTTGAATTTACGTTTCATTTTATGTTGTATTTACACACAATTTTAGAGATATTCGAGTTTAGAGTTTGCAATTGTAACTGTAATATTTATGCATTAATTTTTGCGTATGCCATTAAAATCTTTTTGTGGCCCGTATTCTAGAACAATACTTGATTGTTGGTCTTTACTTTTAAGTAATCAATATATTGAGTTAAAAAGAGATGGCGTTATTTATCGTATAAATTGCTATCCTATTCAATTTTTTTTCGAACTGACTACTACTGTTGGCCGCAGACGTCCTTTACAGCTTCGCCGGGCCTCAGCCTTAAAATTTACACAAATACCTAAAGGCGTCCCCGAATGGGACTCAAACCTCGGCTTAGGGCGTTGTGGGGGGAGGTATCCCAGTCTAACTCTATTCAAGTAGATCAACGCTTGAGTTTCGTACTGGAATACTTAGTTTATTAATTTTGAAAATTCTCTTTAAATGTTTCAGCAAGTGCTGCAGTTATACAGCCAGCTCTTCTTACCGGCAGCGTGCCGGCCCCTCGGAAGCAAACCGTCAGTTGGTGGCGTCCGATGCTTATAGCCGTCGCACTGTTACTGACGCTGTCCGCGTTCACGCTCACATACAAACTGTACCATTCCAGAACACATGCAGAGGTGTGTATGACTAGCTGTTCCCCGCGGTATTGCTCGCGTTCTCTTGCTTCATCACATAACCTAAAATTGAGCAGATCACGCGACAAAAATAAATAAAAAAATAATTTTGGCATATGTACCGTATAAATATTCATATGCATGAAGAAAAAAATTGGTTTTTCAATATTACAAAAATACACTACAATTTTATTTATATAGAATAGATGTTTTGTTTATATTTACCGTTCGTAATACTATTTATTAAATAATTCATGTTTTAAATCATCATTGATGCATGTGGTGTAATGGTTGATGTCGGCTGCTATACCAAGGGTACCGGTTCAATCACCGGTCATTACAAAATGATGACTTATTTTTTGATGATATATTTTTAGCTTTGATTTATAAAGTTAAATTTTTGAACTCAAATAAAACCGCTGTTGTGATTTTAGCCTGCAGGGAAAAAAATGGGAAATTAAAATTTTTGTTTTTGTGTATATACACGATATGTATGTATATACATTAAACCTTTGTATTATATAAATTGCATCTAGTAATGACATTGTTTTAAATTTAAATTAAATTGAACCAATGCATTACTTCATTCGGTTTCAGGAGGATCTAACCAAGTTGTCCGGCGATGAATTGTACGAAGAGTTGGTCCGGTGGCGGAGCAAACTCCACGGGAGAGCGGCCAACGAGTTGCACGCGTTTCTCACTACCAACTTGTTGTTACTTACTAAGGTACATTTCGCAATGGAGCGAGTTATACTCGGGGTCTCTCTTAGGGATAAGATCAGAAATGATTTAATCCGTAAGAGTACTAAAGTTACCGACATAGCCCGCCGGATAAGCAAGTTGAAGTGGCAGTGGGCTGGTCACGTATGTCGCGACCCGATGGCCGTTGGAGCAGACGATTTCTGGAAAGGAGACCGCGTCTTGGCAAGCGTAGCGTAGGACGCCCTCCGGCCCGATGGACCGACGACTTGCGAAAGGTCGCTGGTGGAGGCTGGATGCGAAAAGCGGACGACCGGGATGTCTGGCGCAAAATGGGGAGACCTATGTCCAGCAGTGGACTGCAATAGGTTGAATAAGGAAGGTACATTTCATTCGGTTGATGATCTTGCTAGTTAAGCCATTGGATCATCATTTAATATTAATATCTGTTATGAATAATATTCATAATTTTTTCTATGTGTGTTTATATTCATCATATAGTTAGTCTGTTATATAAATTATGCATGTGATTATTATGTGCAGGGCATTTCACTAAGTGGGCGTTATCCGACAACAAAGTACACTATAGCTGTAGTGTATTTATGTCGAATATAAAAACAGCTCCTAGGCGTGAACTGTAAAAAAAATAAACAAAGAAAACACAGCATAGTACATTAATGCTTTAGAGGTAGTGGTGCGAATCATTCAGGATTTTCAGCATTAAAGCAAACTCATCTGAAGACTGCCACGATGTCAATATCGTCATCAAAGCGAAATATCGTCGTCTTAAAAACAATAACAATCTCGATAAAGACGCCATAGAAGAGTTTCGTAACACATGTAATCGTCATTTATTTTTACTATAAAATTACATATATTTTATTTTCACAGGTCCGCCAGTCATTGGAAGCACTATCGGGAGTAATACTAGCGGATATGCCCCAAGCGAATGAAGTACGTGTCGACATACCTGATTTGCCGCCAAACGATACGGTTTTCAGTTAGCATTGCTGGTTCATTTGTAGAAAAACGTCCGTGCTGTAAATCTGCCAACACCAAAAGGTCGATACAGCTAAAAGCCAGCAGTAGTTTGAGCTATAGAAATTAACCACAGATAAAAACCTACCATAGATAAAAAAACCGAATTAAGTGTAGACACAAATTGTACCACCTGGATCAGAAATCTGTTAGTATGATCCATGCATTACATTAAAAAGAATGTTGTGTAATAAAATCAATATAAGTGACATCTAGCGGAATTATTTCATAATGTCAGATTTTAAATTGGCTGCAAAATAATTGAATGTTTATCGGACAAGGGAAAACTTCGTTAAGGAACAGTGCAATTATAGTAAGGATTTATTTATTGAAGATCAAATAATTTGGGAGTTTTTTTTATAAAGGTGATATTACTGATACTACTAATATAGTAGTAGTAAGAAGGAGACGGATGCCCTTATGGAACAATCTTCTTTTCATTACAATCATTACAGATTTCAAATAAAAACATTTTTACGGGTAATAGCGAACAAATAGTTGAAAAGTGTTGTGTTAATATGCAACACTCAATGTAACAGCTAATATGTCTTGTATGTCATGTTATAGATTCATCTTAATAATACATACTTAACTTACCATCCAAGCTATTATTTAAGTTTCAGATTATTTTAAGTTAAAATTGTGCAATTATGTTTCAAAAACTACAATATTATTTATTTACAAGCGCTATGCAGATATAATAGCACTTAGGCATTCGAAAATACTGACGTTTTTAATGGTCATTGTATTTTAAATAGTAGTTAAATGTCAATGTCTCTGTTTTTATACGTCACATATGTATGTATATGAACGCAATGCACTAATTAAACTTAATACAAAATACACAAGATTGTAACATGTAGAAATATTATTCTATGACCGACATGATATCTAGTCTAACACTTTATACGTGAAAATTCTTAGCTTAAAAATGCTACGTAATATTTTCTACCTTTGTGAGGTTGTCAAAAGGAAGAAAATAAATCCTTTTAGTGTATATGTGTATATATATGTGTGTCTATGAGGCACGGATTACGTCATATTAATTGTGTCAAACACGTTTAAAGTAAGGGGGTCAGCTAAAAGGCCAAAAATGGGTAAGGCTTAATTCTAACATTTATTCGAAGGTGGTTATAGAGGATGCTCGAAAAAACTCAACGTAATGTATTTATTTAAATGATAATTATTTTAAAATCAATTGATCGTAGACATTTTTAATTATTTTATATAATTATACAATTATTAAATTAATCACAATGCGATTCTCATACCACTTTTCATACATCAATATAAGTACATAAATAAAAGTTATTACTGAGAGTTGATGATCAAAGTTCTCATAAGTAAATAAGAGCGTAAACGAGTGCTTTTGATTGGTTAAATTAAAATTCAAAAAAATCTTATACAATTTGATTGTGTCAAAAGCATTCCGAGTATTTTATCATCGATGTAATTAAGATATCAAGTGATAATAAAAATAACGCAAAGTACTCATTATTAGACCACTAGCCATTTTTTGATTGGTCATTTGGAGACTTATCTGCTTCAAATTGGTCAATCAGGGGCCCGATTTCTTTGGGTTATTGAATTACAATATGATTTCTCTATGGTTTGAATTGTAAGTTGTATAAAGAAAATGTTAACTTATTGACGCGTCGCTGGCAGAACTTCGTTCGATTACGCGATTTGAGCGTCCAATAACATGGAATGCTGTATAAAGTCTAGTTTTAAAGAAACCTCGGCTTCTGTTTTCTTATAAGACCTTTGGTCATTATATTTATTCCATAAATTGCTTTTGGGCCTGTATTCTAGAACGACACTCAACTTTGATCTTTACTTAAATTGAGTTAGAAAGAGATGGCGCTATTTATAGTATAGGGCGATATCCATTCTTACTCTATTCAATTAAAGATTAACGCTTGAGTCTTGATCCACTCAAGCGTTAATCTTTTAAGATCAAATGATAATTTGTTTGAGATAAAATGAATTTAATCGTAGAAGGGATCGTGGAAGAATTGACTTTAATTTTAAAGTGGTTCCAACTGATTTTAACAGTGTAGGTACAAACCTTTACTACCGGATCACAGATAAGTATGGGATACTATAACTTTCAACAAACTTAATCAAATCTTATATCTACAGTTATTTCATTACCAATTCACGTATTTTGATTAACATTGGGGCTTGTCTGCGCTGGATGATGAAATTGTGAGCGGTTGAAATCAATCGATATTAAAATAAGAAAGATTGTTTCTTCATTATGGGTAATAGCAGTGGTGCTAGTACTAAATACAAACATTCCTCGATTGAAAATAGCGGATATTGGGAGCGAATCGAATTTAGAGCTCAATCAATGATTCGTAATGGATGGCCAAATATTTGTCGCGTATCTTGCCAATATGGTACTGGGGGTTTGAATTTACTGCTTATGGAAGATTTGAGCGGTTACTCAGTTGTTTTGGAATGTTTAATGCTCAATTTATTCATTCGATACTCTTTCATGAAATAACAACACAATTTTGTATTTATGTATAATTTAAGTCGATCGACTTATGAAATTCAAAGTAGAAAGTATTTTCATATTGACATCTGTTGTTTTTTATGATTAAATTGGGATTATGTCTATGATTATTACTATTCATTAAAACACATGCTTATGCTTTCATATTAATATCATCACGAAAGTTATTCCGTTATTGTTGTATTGTATGTACTCCTATAGATATCGATTTCAGGAACATTATATGTAAATTATGAGTAATGTTAAGTTTAATTTATTATTCTAGTCTTGGTTAAAACTCAATAATATCCATATATGAGTTATAGTACTTATTTAGTGTCGGTGTTTTTTAAGTTACCCGTTTTGGCGCGATATATGAAATTTTTAAGCTTTGATTAAACTTTCGTTTTTTGAACATGATAATTGTTCCAATATGCATTCCGTTATGTTGAATAATGCATTTCATTTCACTCATTGAAACTGCTTTGTTACGATGATGTGTGAATTAAGTTATCATATACCTAACTGGTGACTTGGGTGATATGTGCAGTCATACATAGTGTTGAATTTTAGCATTTAAGATTAATACAATACATTATAAAATTGCTCGGACTTAAAGATAAGTTTTTCATAAATAATAGCTTTCATACATTACTCATATGGTTTTATTCGGATATGAGAGTGTATGATTTGTCAGCTGGTAACGCTTTAAGCAGAATGTGAGAAAACTGATTGTTTATTATTGTATCCATTGAATTTTTAAATTTAATAAGTACGTATCTATGTATACTATCTGGTCTACTTCGTTATCCACTCTTTAGGGTAACTAACGCCATCTATCAAATCAAAGTTAAAACGTCGTATATTTAAATGAAATATTTAATTTAAAAACATGCCGAATCGGACTGTAACTCAGCATATATGCTAAATCAGCATATTACCTCAAGCAAGCTACTTTAAACATAGGCTAAGATTCTGATTTTCATTGAAAACTAGATAGTGCTGTTTAAAATGTGTAGATACTGTGTGGGTGTGGTTTTTACAAGTGATATATTGGCTGTGGGTTTAGCATAGATGGCGTTAGTATCCTTAGAACATCATAAGTAAAGTTGGACGTCTTTAAGTAATTGTTTTAAAAATTTGCTAGAAACATTTCATTATACGAATGCGAAACAGATGTGAAATTAAAATGTTAGTGATAATTTATTTTCATGTGGCCCGACGCATGCCGGCGTGTGTGCATGTGTGCGTTTATTGTTATAAATGTTGTTGATTTACATATTTGTTCTTAGAATAATTGGCTGTTATACGTTGTAAAGGCCTAATTTCGTCCTTAGGTTACCATCCGTGCCAAAGGTTGTACTACTTCCTATTCTGTTACTATCGACAAATTAGGCCCCCCGCTGTAGGTACTCTGCTAAATAAATTGCAGGGCTGTCGTCAATACCATAGCAGCTTTTGTGCTAATATTTTAAAAAATATTTTGAATGAATATCGTGATATATGTTAACTTCTTATTATGGATTGTTCTAGTTCATTTGTTTTCTGGTTGACTGTCAGCCCTATACATATGACAAAGTCCTTCAAATATTAAGTTTTTTCATTTGTTTGGATATCAATTAATGCAAGTAATTTAAAATAATAATCATGTTAAATTATTTGTAACGAAATTGACGAAGGACCTCATTTAGAAACAATTTGCGACTTCGATACAAGTCACGACTCGGGAATAGTTATAATAACAATATTGCCAAAGACAACATTAGAATAGTTGAAATATCAAACGTAGATAGAATTAAATAGTGAGGTTTGTACAATAGATAGTTTTAAGAAAACCCTGTAATATGCGTTTTATTTTACCTCTGATATGTTATTATTTTGATGTTAACAATAATTATGTTTCCATTTAGCCCCCAGTGAGGGACGTAATGTAATGAAATGATTTTATTATTTTTAATAGTATTTTATATAATTTAAGAGGAAAGTTTTTTATTTTGATTATTATGAGCATTTATTTGTTTGGTTCAATAACTATTTGGGACATAAAATTACATGATTTATTGATAATGTAATTCGAAAAACATAAGAAATTAAAATAAAATTCTTATTGTTCATACAGCTTAAAGCAAAAATATTTATTATTATGGGCGATGTAAGGTTTTGTAAAGTTTAATATTGGAGTAACAATAACTGAAACATTGCAAGAACTAGTTAATTATAAAGTTATAATTTTGTCAACAGGCGACATGACTGCAGTGTATTATTCAGTGATGGATAAACAGTTTTTATACATGTTAATTTATTTCTACCGCGTAGGAATTGTTAACCTATTTGGTTTATGGTATTTTTGTATATTTTTCGGAGTTATAATTCGTTTGTTGTTTAATGTAATAATAGATAGATGAGTTAACTAAAAGTATTTTGTTTTATTTGAATATTCGGAAGGACACCCTTATTGAACCGAGGGACGTGTGTGTATGTGATCTTGGAACTCGCAAAAAAAAACTACCAATATTTTGTAGTTGTCTCTAAACAATTGTGGAACGATCGAAAAACATTGTAAAAGTGTAAATAATATAAATACAGCCCTGTGTGGTCACTTAGTTCTCACACATTGCAACCGACAGTGTCAGTGGCTCATTGGTGTGGACTGTTGCCTTCCGATCTGGAGAGTGTAGGTTCAAATCCTGCTACGTACCAATGTATTTTTTCAACATTATATATTCATTTAGCTGACGCTCTTACAACGGTAATATTAATATAATATTACCATGTGTACGGTGAAAGGAAACTATAATTATTGGCACTGCAGCTGGTGAAATTGCTGGGTTCCTATATGTGACCTAACGTATTCCCAAGAGAGGCGGGGCAAGGCATGGCTTGACGTCTCAACCATTACACCAAATGGGTGTGTCGTCAATGATAAGTTAACATTTTTATGAATAAAATTTGAAAAAAAAAAATTCCCGCTAAAAATCCATCCTTGATATATTTATTATCCATCAGGAGGCCTCGCACTATACATATATCTTGCCCACAATAGATTTAAGTTTGCCCTGCCACAGGTTCCAAATGTGGATCAAACAGTTAAAACTAATAGGTAGTGGTTTTAGTCACTCTAAACCTTTGCTAAGCAAGTGCGGAGAACGATCTTGCCAATTAACATTCATTCATAAAATGGTAAGTATTCCGTTGGGTTAAAAGCTAGTTAATTAAAAAAGAAACGTTTTTAGGGGAATTAATTCAGGAAATCTTTAATTATTTATTTCAAATTTATTATAGTCCTATGTTCGTGCAATATTGACGTTAATGGCCTTCGTATATCATAGCACAAACATAATTTACTCTAAGTATTTTCAGTGTTCAAAACCTCACAGTGTCGGACTTTGTATTTAAAATAAAACAACTTTTTACATTAAAAATGTATTCATCTATTTGTAAAAACAACAAAAACATTAATTAAAACTACTTGAGTACTAAATTTATCAAGTGCGCATTATAAATTAACAATGGTCGGCTATGATCTTACAATTACAAAATAATACAACCGGCACGTACTTAAAAAAAATACAGTAGGTACAATAGGTAGAAATAATTTAATATGATCTATTTTAAGTAGGTACCTTCATAATATCAAATCGTGACGTTATATAATCGATAAGATACAGGAGAACAGCTGGTTTATTTTAATGTTTAATGCCGGAAACTAAGCGACTAAGAGTAAGTGCTGTGCGTGCGAGTTGAGCAGAAACCAAATAAATACAACTAAAAAGTTTAAGGCATTTTAAAATAGAGATGTTAGTGTTTTCCAAAATAATTTGAATATTTTTTAAGAAATATTGTCAAAAAAAAAAATTACACAAGCAATGACAGGAATTTCTATAGAAACCTTTATTGGCACATTCTGGAAACATCAGTGAACAAAATAGTAAGTCAATTTCCTGTTGTTTACAACAGGAAAAAATGACAGTTGTTAGAATTGACATCATTTGAATTATCTAATTTAGGTATTTGTCTTTAACAATGAGCCATTTTTCGACCATATCCGTTGTATTTGATAACCATTAAAATATTAGTAATCACCAAGATACTGTTATACCTAGCGGATAACCTGAATACATGAAATATACCTAAATCATATCAAATTCTTTGTCAATATAAAACTACGCAATAAAATATCATAACTCAATTTCTATAGAAAATTATCAACAATCTTAACTATAGTTTCCATTAGTTATCTTTTCTTGGACAATGTACGTTGCTTCTCAGCGTGTTGTACAAGCTGTTTATCTGTGGCGAGACCCTTTCTGCTTCTGACGGCATCCATGTAGGCCTTCGCGCGGTTGACGCCGTCCCACTTCTCGCCCCAGTGAAGGTACTCCTCTTCTGTACGCGGACGCCAGAAGGGATCGATATCTATGACCTGAAATAAACAGAACATTGTATATAAATAATAATCCTCCGACATTTACACACCGCCATCTAGCTCCAAAGTAGGAGTAGTTGTACTATGAATACTTAATAACATAAGTATAGGTAATGTAGGTGTTAAAGGCAAGTCTTTAAACTATACGTTGATCGTTACCTTTATGTATTTAATTAGTATTTAAGATCATATTTTGCCATTACCCGCAATAGGTCACAAGTTTTACCTAAGTACCTATGTAAATGAAATGTACTACTACTACTTTACACTTTTCTAAACTTAGTTGCAAATAACAATTTGAATTTACTCCCGTTCAAAATACGAACAGTTTTTTTAATAATTGACAAATAATTTTCGAATTTTGAAATAATATGGACGTTTATCTGACGCTCTTACCACCTTTTTCGTTCGTTTTGTTGAACGGGGAAGGAAAACATTGTTGGAAAACCTACACACGCCCAAAGGTTGAGAGTGATGTCGGCCAACCCAGACTGGACCCTAAGGACGACTAAGGCCTATACACCCTATACGGGGAGGTTCGTGCCTCTAGGTGGGGACGTTTAAAGAACAGATGATGATGACTAATAATACTTCAGTTTACTTAATAAGAAACAGTAATTGAAAAATATATATCTTTTTAGAAAAATAATTATACAATCCAAGAAAAAAAAGATACACAAACATGTTGAAGTACAGTAGTCTCACCTCCCAGTGACTGAATAGAAGCTGTGGGGCCGCCAAGCCAGAAGTGTGTGTTCGTAGCTCCATTGCGAACTTGAAGCTCTCCGCCACGGGCAACAGCGCGTGCACCCTGAATGAGGCAGAGCCGCTCTGAAGGTCGCTGCCGACGACGCGACCGCCTCGCCTGCCCAGCTCCGCGTATAGTTTCCCTGCGAAAAGATAATAAAACATTATCAATCACAGATATATGGACATCGCCAAACATAAAATTAAACAAAATGACTGTTTTTTATGTTACAAAGAGAATACAGGAGGGCCAGGACGCTCACCTGATGTCAAGTTAAACGCCTGACATGACAGAGCGACCAACAATTGATAAACAATTATTATTCTCCATCAATGCCGCACTGCGCCCGACACCCGAGACAACAGATGTTAGGTCTCTTATACCTGGTAATCATACCAGCTACAGAGCACTCACCCCGACACACAGATGTGGAAAACACTCCTATTTGACGGGACGATATTTGGCACTACGGTACGGTACCTACCAGAAGAAGACACTTAATTTTGAAAAAAAAATAGAATACCTACTTATGAATCTTAGATCTAATTACCACTGGTTTTGACTGAGGATAACCAAGCAACTAGGCCATCTTACGAGTACTTACTATATCTCTTTCTCTGCTAAGTTAGCTAATCGACAACCATTCCGTACATTTTAACGTTCTCAATTTATTGCGACATGGGAAATCAAATAGTATTAAGCAAATCAGAGCAAACTCAAATCAATATTTGAAAGGAGTGAAAGTAACATAATTTTATCAGATGTTTGTCGCGATTTTTTGCTTTACCTTTCAATGGTAACGAATTTGTGAAGGTTATTAATCAATTTGTTTCCATGAATTCCGAGATAACTATGCTTTTTTTATTTATTTAAATCTTTTGTTGTTTACACCACTTTTTGTACCATTGAAACAAGATTCTGCTTGTATGAATGTGATGCACCCTAAACTATCACGAAACAATATTAATAGATAAAAAAATCTCGCGCTTTGGTCCTAGAGGGTAGGCAGATATGATGGAACGCCACTTTGCACGGTCCTGACATTCATTCACATCCATCAATCTTTCCATACATCGAGCTCTTTTATTTCTCTTGAATTTGGTCGAGGCACGTCCTTCTGGGTCGTCCCCGCCTCGTGTATCCTTCCACATTCGCAATAATAAATATTTTACTAAATAATATTATTACTATGTAGTATGGTTATCATGTTAAGGGGTTCTAACCTACAAGTGTTCCAATCAAAATCACCGGCCTGTGGTATAACCTGCCGAGTAACAAGCCTTAGGATATCCGACCAATGGACCAACACAACGCGAACTGGTCCTGCGTGATCGGGAATCGTGATCAATTGAATACTCATGTTAGCAATCATTGGTTTTGTCGAAGAGAAGAAAATCACATAAATCCCGCAAAGCATTGTACCTCTGAAGTGATGAAGATTGAACTGTTACTTCAAATAAAATACAGGAATCAAATCCGAAACCTTTGGTGTAATAGCGGACTCGTCAACAATTACCAAACAAATACAGAAGTGCTCAATATTTTATATAACTTGATTTACTTATACCACGATATATGTAAGCAGTTTATAAAGTTCGTGTTTTAAGTCTTGTATTTTAAGACTTTATTTTTGCTATATAGCTTTGTTGTGTTCTTATAATACAAAGTTTTATGTAAAAATCTACTAATTTGGTAACTTTCTCATTAGCTGATGCAACATGATATACATGGAAAACTAAGTACAAAGACACTGCTTATTCGATGTTTAAATTTCGTATAACGGCCAAAACAAGTACGAAAGTAAGTGTTGGTATAAAAATAAGAAGTAAAAATATACTGATGCCTACTACAAAAACTAAATAAATATGCACCTAAAATATTAAATTTCGTAATCACTAAATGTTAAAATCATCTAAAAGCCTTAGGTGCTTAGGACCTACAAGTATAGACAAAATAATATTTCTGCCTCGAGGCAGTGGTAGTGACTTTTGCCAGGTTTTATAAAGTTCGTACCGCGACCACTGAATGAAGCCAAAAAAGCTCCGGCGGACACCAAAAAAGCGCACCGCATCGTGACGTCACCCATCGTGATCTCTTGACAAATATTCAGTGCGCAGTCGCGTTGAAAAATTCCACGCTTCTTACGATTGGACTCGGCTATTATGAGATGAAAGGGGGGCTTCCGGTCACGGTTGCGTATCCGGTCGCTAGTGATGCCCAAGGCATCGTGTGAAGCGCAATCGGTAGTATTGCTTCTGATATAAAAAAAAATTAGGTGCTTTATTTCATTTTTTTAGAAGACAGTAAGCAATCTTGCAGACAACATTTTGTGTTTGGTAAGTGACCAAGACCACAGTGCAGCAGTTCTATAAAGTAGTTTCACTGTCAGTCTCACTCTTCAACCCGGAAGAAAGTCATACCAAAAGCATAAATAACGGAAGAAAAAGGCGGGATTCCAGAGACTTATGATAAGGGGTCTTTCATGATTTCAATCATATAGGTAAACGATGTTCCTAGGACATTGTTTGAATTCGGTGGGGGTGCTTCAAAGTTCAAAAATTTGTGGCTCAACTACACTACAACCTAGGCCTACCTACTTATTTGTGAAGCGAATGCATATACGCAAACTAGTATTCAATAGCCCCCTACCGGTAAAATTTGAGTTGTATGGGAATCCAGAATCGGTAGTACCGGTTTTGCGGACGTCACTTTTCCCATTCAACCGCCGGACACTCGACCCCGGCGTATTTGCCTAATAAATAAGAGGGCTCTTTTAACAACATTATTTTACTTTCGGCGCGAAAGGAATGTTCATGTAACGCATCATGTCTAAAATATTTTTAGGTTCCGCTACTAGTGAAATGTTAGGTATGTTATATACAGTAAGCATAGGAATCAAGAATAACGTAAAAGGGTTCTGGAAATCATAACCGATTAAAGTCATCAAGCATGCCCAAATCCAGAAGTGACCTGATGGCTGGTAAAACAAAAAGTAAGTTACTAATACTGTGATTACTTCCATTAGCTACCATTATTATTTACTATAATGATGCATCATCATTATTTCACGGCCCACTGCAGGGCACAGGCCTTCTCGCAGCAGAGTAATGAGAAGATTGGGCTTTATCGCACGGGCACAATGCGAATTAGTGGGTGTTAACGACTACAATTCTAAGATTGCAGCCGGGACCGACGGATTCACGTGCCCTCGTGAAGTGCGGAATCATATTTCTTTCCGATAATCAGGTGACCAGTCAGTCCTAACCAACTAGGAAAATTGCATAGTGACGTTTCCCTGCAGGATTCAAAGCCACGACCTACGGCAATGTTATCGCATAGAAGATTAGGTGCTTTATTGGAAAAACCCACATACAGCTCTGAAAAATAAAAGATTTAACCATGAAGAATATTTATGAATGTCAATAAAACACAATATACAAGTACATAGAAACACCCAGACCAATACAGATATGTTTTCACTGCCCGGAGAAAAACCCTTGGTGTAATGCCCAGTGAAGCTGTAAAGGCCATCTGCGGCCAACAGCGACTTCTGCTGTTCGAAGTTCGAAAAAAGGTCCTCAAATGACATTTACCAATGTTTCGGGCTGTGGTTTCTTTATAAAAAGAACCCAGCGACTTACTAGGTACCTAGTTTCGAAACGTAACAATATAAGTTACCAATAAGAATGTCGTGCATTGAGTTTTGTAACGGGAAATGCGCATTCTCATAATCGCCGCGAAGGCCATTCGACATTTGGGCATTGTTAGAAACGTAATAAAAACAAAAGACTCGCTGTGTCGGATTTTTAATTTAAAGGTTGGTTCACATGCTTCATTGTGATAAAGTCGATAAAAAGACATTAATTAAATTACTTAGAAAGTGAAATGTAAACATAAATAACATTGATACTTATAAAAAGTTATTGTGGCGATCATTGTACGATGGAGCGACGACTTGCGAAAGGTAGCTGGTGGAGGTTGGATGAGAAAAGCGGAGGATCGGGATATCAGGCGCAAAATGTGGAGACCTATGTCCAGGCGTGGACTGCGATAGGTTGAAGAGAGAGATAGAGATGTGTCTGTTTTTAAAATCAATAAACTGAAATAAACTACCATGTTGATAATTTAAATACAATAAATACATACGTATTCAAGTTTGAATTAAAGTTTATGTACCAACAGGATCTCGATGGACGTAGCGGCTAGTGGTTTCGGCTGACGATCGCATAAGTCAAGCAACTGTCGAAATAATCGTTTGTAGGATGGGTGACAGAAAAATATTATTCCCGAGACAGAAAAACAATATTGTACTCGAGTCCCGACGATCGACGCCTTATGAGTCCATACGTCAAATTTATAGAGCGTCGGTGGCTCATTGGTGTGGACTGTTGCCTTCCGATCTGGAGGGTGCAGGTTTGAAACTGGCAGGTTTGAAATATCGTGAGGAAACCTGCCTTCGAAGAAATTCAAAAGTTGTGCGTGGAGTTGGCCAATATGCAATGGGTCTGTGTGGACGACTAAGACCTATACACTCTTTACGGGTAGGCTCGGTGTGGACGTTTAATGAGCTGACGATGTCTCAAGTCCCTCTGTGCTGCGGAAGGCACGTTAAACCTTTTTGTTAAGAAGGTTAAATCGTTGGTCTCGGCTAATATTAAGGGATTGTAGTCGTAAACACTACGCACTGGTCCCGCTCGGTGGGTTTCGGCAAAAAATTACCATAGCCATATTGTCTGAGGAAGCCTGTGCCCTCCAGTGGGACGTTATAGCTGTTATTCAATGTAGTGGTATATCGCCCAATTACCAAAGGAGTTGTTAGCTGACGTTTACGGAAGGTATTTGGTATACGTAGAACAATGGCGGAGTGACGTAATCGGAGGTTGAACGAATTCCATTGCTCGCACTTTTGTACCATTAATTTAATAAAAAAGGAGGAAAGAGAAAGCTTCCGAACTTTCCAAAGTTATATAGGGTGTTTGGCGCATGGACCGACAAGATTGTTTGCTAAATTCAAAATGGCTTTTATTTTCTTTTGCAATTAATTTAGAATGCCACAGATTTCAGAGTTTGAAAGGTCTTAATTTTTTTCCCGATATGAATCATATCATGTAAACATTTATTAAGAATAATAATACATTACAGAATACAAGGACAAGTCTTCTTACTTGTAGTGCGGTATTGTAACAACAAATAAAGAGTTACGATGTTTCAAACGCATGAATTGAGTATTTAGAGAAAATAATAAAAATAGTCATATCTCAACTACCATGAAACTTAAGACATTGCGTTTCCCGGAAAAAGTAACGTAAGACCCCCAACCTCCCAAAAAATCCTATCGGTCCATGCGCCAATCACCCTATCTTCGTGTAAAAAATAAATCATGCACATCACTATAATCATTAGCACCCCCATTGTATGATAACAAGCTAGATTTCGATTCATTATTTTATCGTTAGTAGTATCGTTACTTTCCTTGAATATTCAATGTTATAAACAATAAAGCTTATAACTAGCTAAAGAAAGTAATCTAAGCGATCTGTGTATTGTTTTTGAGCGCACCGCGCGCGGCCGCGTTCCGCTGGAATGTTGTGGTTGGTAATGGTTGGCCCGTTGTACAATCGCACTCATAAAACAAATACAGTATTTATTTATTACAGTTTTTCAATACACTATAGGCATATGCTTTTATCAATGTATAATAAGTACCTAAATATGTTGATATTGATAGAAAAAGTACATTGTTATGTTTATATACTAAAACCGTTGATAAGCTACAAAATCAAGTCCATGTTATTTCTGAATTACGACTATCTAATGTGATTCA
Organism: Leucinodes orbonalis; assembly: GCA_019425675.1. NCBI lineage: Eukaryota > Metazoa > Arthropoda > Insecta > Lepidoptera > Crambidae > Leucinodes > Leucinodes orbonalis. The sequence goes on along the minus strand of PQWD01005375.1, from coordinate 9,107 downwards.
CAAATATAAAAAGCCTATTGTCTTAACCAAACTGGTAAAATTGCTCAGTGACTTTCACTATCTGTCTCTAATCTAATCTCGGTATTCGAAAATACGACACCTGGATCACGCATCAATCTAAAACCAACTCCGACCACTAGTCCACGCAAATAGAATATACGTAATATATATTCATAATTAATAAACACAAACCTACCTATATATTATAGGTATAGGTATTGTACTATACACACACATATATATAGACTAAAGACACCCATCAATTTTCTTGCATTGTAAAGTGTATCATGACGTTTGTGGTGAAAAATAAATTTATATTTTATTTACTTATTTATAGCATTTAATGTCAATTTTGTTGTTAACTGTACTTTGTGGTGATACAACGTGAATTCGAGATAGGATATTTGTATGACTGTGGTTACCTGTTTTGTAAATTAAGATGATAACTTTGAATTGAGAGGATGATTGTATATAACTCAGAACATGGATTAGTCCGAATTCATTTTTAAAGCGAAACTCACATTCATCGATCATCCTAGCTTTAATGTCCATGGTATGTATATGAGCGATCCGGGCACCCACCCAGTGACCTCAATCTTTATAAACAAATAAAAATAAATACCACTGGATATTCACACGGCGCCATCTAGATCTAAGTTTAGGCTGAAGCCCTGTATTGGACTAATTAATGGATAAACATAAATTCTACACTTTTTTGTACATACATAAATTTCATGAAAACCCAGACCAATGTAAACAGATATGTTTATGCACACAAATGTTGTACTGCCCGGATCGAACCGAACCTTGGTGTACTAGCCGACGTCTCAAATCATTTACACTAAATGGTTGAACAATGTTGCCTACTTTACACGACATTTGATGATCGAACACATAATTTTACGCCCATTATTTTATGACAAAAAAAAAATATTAAAACGACACATTTGGTGAAAGTCAGCTATTCGGGTCCATTGAGCAGTTATGTATGGGTTTCATGTATAAAATGAATGTACATAGAAGGAAGTTTCTCAGTGTTTAGCCAATCCATAGTACAAGTGTTAGCTCAAAATCTAGAAGCCTGTGTGCATATGTGGATTGTTTATATTGGAAACCCATTTCAATTTTTTGCGTTTAGTTTATTAGGGAATATTCAGTTTCTTACATATATTAAGCTTGCAATAAAAATCTCTTTAGATTTCCATAACTTCAAAAGGATTTTCAAGTAAAAAAAGTCATTAAACTTCATTGTGAACTATTCGAAGAAAGCCGATGCTGTAGAAAAATGCCGCAAGGAACTAGTAAGGGCTTTTTAATGTCTTACTAGTCGTCCATTTGTCGGTCGACGCCAGTGTTGCGTCGAGAATTATTAATGCCTGGTTACGTTTGCACACATAATCCCCTCCGCAACGCAAAGCGGTGGGACTAACAGCTTACTATTACTTCTGGGGTGATTAAATCACCATAATTGGATCACATGTAAACTAGTTAGACACACATTCAGCGCGCACCACACAAACTTAGTTAATTTATTTTGTCGCTCCTTCTACCTTTCTAATTGTTTTATGTTATTATCTATTTTAAGTTTGTTAATATAAATACACAGTTTCTTGTGGGATTCTTTTCGGGAGATATCCTCCTAACCTGTGGTAGATTAATTATTAATGAAAAAACTTTTTTAGACATTTAAAAGGTATATATAAATACTATTTAAAGTTTGAGTTATATTTAAAGGAGACTACTCACTAATACTGGATAACTAAAATGGTGCCTCAACTAACTTACATTAAAGTATTTTACTGAATAATATCTATTTTGTTCTAGATTCTGAAAGCTAGTGGATTACTTGTGCAAGCCAGCCCTTAAAATATGGACGTCTTAGATGGCGGTGAAGCCAGTGTTGACAGAGATAGATTACTATCTACTATGTACAGTAATGTTTTTTTTCAAAACCTCGCTACTTATTAATCCTTCAATCAGGTAGACTGGTCATCCCGTTACAATACCACTTGTACTGAGATGGGTACTTCGCACTCAATAATTTAGTAAAACTGGTTTCCGGGCTGAGTCTTAAAACATGTATATTAAAATCACAACTTTCAAAAATACAATATGCTACCGATATAACGATAATTGCTCTTGATCTACTTTTGAGGAAAGACAACAACAAATATTTTAAGACCGTTTGTTTTTAAGCAGATACACCACCGATGAATTGCGTTGATGCTCCAAATACGGGACTAGGTTGAAATGTTGATCTATGCTTAATTTTTTTTAAAGGTCTTCCTAAAATAAATACTTCAAGGCACTCCGGCTAGTTTTTTTGTTTTTCACTAAACAAGACCTATTTATGATTACAGACAGTACTATAAATGCCTGTAGAAGACGGTGAATGAAGGAACTCACACGACAACAATGACATGATTTATATATAATTAACAAAAATAGATTAAAATTGATATAAGCGAAAACTTTACAGGTTAACCTAAAACTAGGTCAGCCTGTATTTCAGAGCTAGATAATCATATAACAATAATTAAAACAGCACGTTTTGTAATAGTGATTATCGGAATCTCGCCTATATTGATATTAATCCTAGTAGCTACCATTTGTTGCAGAGAGAAGTTTGTTCCTCTGTCTTAATTAACTATGGTTGCCAGTAACAAATTGCTGATAATAAGCAGATTAGGCCGACATTTAATTTTTGTTATGGACTATAGTTGCAATTTTATGGGTTAGGGAAATGTCCGCACTCTTAAAATCTACATACAATTTATACTCTACATAGTTTTGCAAACTGCACACATGATACAGTTTTGAAGATCCTTATATCGTAGGTTACATTGTATTTAACTTAGCTTATTTAATCTTGAACTATTTGTTGCTGTTGTCAAGCTTGTGTATGAAATCTGAGTTTTTCAAATCATCAAACTTTTGCAACAATTACAACAACTCTATTGTTGTTTTATGCACCTAAAAAGATTTACTATCGACAAAAATAGGTTACGAATGAAAAACTTATCTCATCATATCTATACATTAAGGGGAAAAAGGCATCACGGCATATTTAATTTTATTTAATAAGTGTCGCTTTGGTAAGAGCTTGCTAAAGACAGGATGAATTATAAGCCGGCTCCTAAGCCGCAGTATCGAAGCTGGGTTCGTATTTGTCGGTGCGCGGGCGCAGCCGACGCACCACAATTTTACTGCCTTCCTGCGACTTCCGTCACGAGAGCGGAGCATCGGATGAGCACTCACAATAATGGCGACGTTTTCCGTCCCGTAAAAGGAAGCTTTAGCCTAATGAGTAAGAATTAATATTACAATTTTATTTTAAGGTCACTTCCAATTACTTTTGTGCGGATATCTTTCATGATCGATGCACCTGGGTATATGCAAAATATAGCTTTTAATAGCAACATGAGCAAAACGACTGAGAATATTATTGTTGTTTGTATTAAAATTACAAAATAATATTTTTCTCAACTGAAACGCAGCTATAAAAATACGATAGCTGTAATTAGGAGAACAAAGCAAGATTGAAGTATTCGTCTCTGTGAGAAATCTACAATCGAATCAGTCGTAGAGAACATTTGTTATCGAAGGAACATTTGTATATGTGAACTTAACTGCCATAAGGATTTTAATTTGATTTATTGAAGATTTAGATAGTAGTATGCCACTCAAAAACTAGATTAAAGAGCTTATAGTACTATATTGTCGTAACTGTCAGAAGCGACCTAAGTAGTCCAAACTGGTCTTGGTACCCACTCCAATATAAATATATATATTATATTATTTATAATTTATTTTAAAAATTATAATTAAACTTTACATATATTTACCACTATTTTCATCCTACGCAATTTTTATGATGCTCTGTAAGGAACGTTAAATTACTTTGAGGGGTTCGGTAAACACAAAAAATTTATAGAGCACTTTTGCACTTGCTGTAATTTGGGACTTTTTAATAATCTCAGTCATACTCCCGAGGGCCAGTATAGGTATCTCACCGGGCCGTCGGTTCCTTCAAACTTCAATCTCTTCGAGGCATGAAGTTCCTACGATTTCTCACTAGGACTCTGATTTTACGTACTATATTTATGAAATTCCAATAATTGAGTTCATTTGACTCCTCATGGGAAGGAAGTACTAGACGATCTGTTTTACATAATATATTATGATACCAATATAATAATAATACTATTTTATACAAGAAGACATTGTTCTAACTTATGTCTTTGAAATAGTAAAGGAGTAAAAAATCTCAGCTGATTTTTACGCACCATTAAATCATGCGCATTTATCTCCAAAAAGCCTGTTATCGAGCATCTACAAAAGTTTTGTTAAGTATTGTTTATATCGTTAACTAGAGTTCATAAAGTAAAGAACAAGGAAACATTTAAAAATATAACAATACGTTCACCTGTGACAGTTCCTGCAGGACGTAGGGCTATTCACGATAATGACAGTAATGATAATTAATCAAGGACTTTTAAAAGGAGGTTTAATGCGAGATTGCTCTACCAGATTCTTCCAAATATCAGTAGGTACCTAAGCACTCTTAAGTTCAGTGATGTGTTCGAACTATTTCCATATGTAACGAGCGCTGACGGCTTGTAGCCTATGCTAAAGACTCGCAAGGTAATATTCTCCCTTACAATACAATTGCATTGTTTCCCGATGCCTGTAGCAGAACTAACTGAATCAGACTGATTAGTTGTAGGCATTCAATTTGTTTTTAGAATTAAGAACCAAGCTTTTTGTTACTGTGGCAAACCGCCTGTCTCTTAGCTAGTATACAACTACGAAATGCATGAGTTGCATTAATATATCCAAACATAAAATTGTATCTACGCGGTTGAATATCATAACATTTAACCAATTATGACATCCATATTTCAGGGCTATATATAGTAACGGAGAGCAATGAGTGGATTTTGGTGTACGAGCGGGCGCATAATATAACGTTTCTTATAGTCATCTTAGCCTTTAACGAGCCAATTCAAGGCATAGCGGCCCTTCCTCCACGCTCAGCATGGGGGGCTTGGTAGCCACCACACGGGCCGTGCGGATTGGTGAGTGTTAAGATACCATTCTAAGACTGTAAGCCGTTACCGACTGAATATATACAGAACTATTTAGTCATATATATGCGAATGTTTAAATGGAAACCTTAATACCACATAGATTTTAGAAAATAAATAAATTATCGATGCCACACCGCACGTCGTGACCCAGTCAATCCATATTTAATAGATTTTTTCAGTCAAAAATTTTTTTAATGCAAATGTTTACAAGGTTTAAAGGTTTAAAACTATTTGATTTTGTATTTAAATGATTTACCTCATATTTGGGGTATGTACTTAACACGAGTAAATTTTATGTAATGCCAATGTTCCTTGTAGCATCTTGTTATTGACTGTTTACCAAACAAATGTTGATATTTATGAAACTGTTTATTTTATATCTAAACCATGTTTTAAATAATCTCTTTAAATCGTAAATTAACGTACTCATATTTGAACGTGTTGATTAAAAATTCACACAAACTTGATATTCAAATAAAATTTGTATTTAAGTTATGCATTGTGAGACTGTACTTATTTTGCATTTATAAAAGAAACCTTTAGTGTAGGTACGTGTCTAATTACATATACTTATAAGGCGAGGAGGAAACTGTGGGTTTGCTAGTGGGTCGAGTAGGAGGTATCAGACTGCATTACATTTGTGACAAAACGTTACAATCATGCTCAATCATGAATTAATTAAACAATAGGTCCGATTTTTCCCTCGCTACGACATTGATACACTTTTTAAGCAAATATAAAGCTAATTGAAGGCCCTACCACTGTCTATTACAATGATGCTTCAAGTGTCTTCCGAAGCACGTAGGGGTTCGAGATGAGATTGTTCGCCACCCTGCTGACGCGACGTCCGACCAATGTTTTACATGTTCAACCGAGGCAGCTGCTACGCCATCAAGCCTACAATTACGCGTATGGACAACGACACGTTCGTTCTTGGCAGAGTACTCAGCGGGCAGGTGATATTGGCTTGAACCCCAAAGGTGAAGAAGCGCTTCAACCAAATTTTGTTATTATACTAGTACCTCCAGGATTTACCAATCTTATTCGTCGGCGCTAATGTTTCGCACACGTTCCCGAAATTAAAAGGTTCTGCGCATTATGTTCCCTTTAAGTTTGCTACCAAGTAGCATGCGGCATTAACTTATTTAGTAGTAGCGTACACAGATTTCTAAACTAAACTTTAAATTTATTAATCTTTGGTTTAATATACCATTTACGTATCGAAAAAATTATAACACAAAGTACTATCTCGATTTACACGTCAAACTCAAGGTCGACAGAACAAGTTGAGGTTAACTCTTAACATATCCTAATTGTCAGAATCCAGATCGCGTCGGCGATCAACTCATTACCTAAATGTAAATAAACATGAAATTACTGTTTTTAAGCACTTTCGGAAGCGTAACAGGGAAGAGGGGGGACATTTTAACGTTCCCAACTTCACCATCGCGTGGTTTTCATCAGTACAACTTTTAAGTGGGGTGAAACTACGCGTTGGCGTAAACAGGGTGTGGTCGTAGTGATAGTTACACCAAAGAAATTTGCTGTTATTTTTGCATTTTGTGTTATTTTATGGATGGACCTTATACGAGAAGTAGCAGCGCTCGCTTTAAGAATAACATTCCATTACTTCATTTAAGTGTCCTAACTTATGATAACACGGTATTAACGTCAAGTTTGTAATTAACAAACTTGGTGTTTATATTTTAGTTTCAGTATCACCCTGGCATGGCCTGGCACACGACCGGTTACGCAAATTTGGATTGTACTAACCTACAGGAGGTCGTGATGAAAACCCCCGCCGGCGGGAACCGAATCTTGGATGTTGGTTATGGACCGTTTATTTGTTAACACAATATTCAAATATACCTAAAATACCGCTGACAGTGCGGCCTCGGGATAAATATAAACTTTGAACGTTACACCTCGAAATTAAAGAGAGGCTATCATCTACCTTTTCCAACTTCTTATCAAGATGGCGATGACGTTTGATAGGTTTAATTACAAACAACTTTACGTTTGAATTGAGTTTGAGATTTAACGATACGCCGATGCGTATTGTAGTTATATTTGTGAATCCAAATTATAACTTTATTTAATTCTTTCCCACATGCAATAGGAAATTGTGTTTAAAATAATGATTATAAGATTGTTTATACATGTTTTTTTAAAGAAAAACTTTTTGGGCGAAAATTCATTACCGACTTATGTATGTATGAAATGTACGACGACTTATGACTTTGTATGAAGGAGGTCATCAGAGATAGTTACAGATATGTAACAGCCACATTCCGTACATCATAAACATAATAATTGATGGCATAACTATGGTTCATAGCTTAAAGACAAAAGTTCAGGCAATATACCCAATTTGTTTCAACAATCCCTGAAAATCGTACACTAAATTCAATCAACTAGCTTTGACCATTCGTCAACCGAACTCTTGTAAATATCTACTATCGTTTATCGCCATACGATGCGTGTAAAAAGCTTAACAAGTTTACCAAAACAACAATTAAGTTTTCAACATCCTCAAACTTTTGAATGGATTTGTTTTGTAAAAACCCTGCAAACATAGTAAAAAATCACAACAAAAGTGTGTAATAATTCTAATAAAACATGCAAAGTGACCATAATGACTTAGAGCTTTATCTGTGGCACAAGCAAAGGGTCCAACCGGATCTGACACTTCCAAGTAAAGAACAATGTCGCCTTATTAAAAGGAAACGAAGGTGGTTTTCGAGGAGACGTGAAACTCAGGGTTGTCAATATTAGTAGAATTTCACTGAATATTATTTTTTACAATAATAACTCTTTATTTTGGAATCAAACAAAATATTATACAATGCGTGTGTGAGTACCAATACATAGCACCTACTTTTGGTGCTAAAATATTTTTAATTCAAAAATATATATTGAAATTTAATTTCACAAAGTTAGTCATTAGTGAATAAACTTTGTCCAAAAATGTACTAAAGTGATATACGATTTAGTTAAGAGTTTATTAAAGACAGTTCACAACTGTTGATTGAGTTTAACTAACCAGTATATATTTATGTACCTAGAACAGTAATAGTGTATTAAGGGCTATAGTATATATATAGTTATATTAGTACAGCAATAGTGTATTACTAGTGAAATTTCTCGAAATATTCCTGCATACTAGAAAGAATAAACTCATCGAAATATTTCCTTATTATTGCGGGGTAGCGTCAACAGTATCTTGAGTGTCATATAGCATAGAAAAATACTGCCCTATTATAAGGAAAATTGTTAAGGCTTCTAGCTTTTAAGTAATACGCAATGTTTTTATTTTATTTTGTATTTTTATTATTATTTTCTTTCTTTTATGTTAATGCTTAAGCAATTGATGTACCTACTTAAATGGATCTTTGTTATCTGAAATAAATAAATGATTATGATTATAATAATAATATAATCATAATCCAACACACGACAACCCTAGCATATTTGTCTTTGTCTATTTCTGAGGGGTGCGAAAAAAGCGCTGACCACTTGAATTTCAAGTGGGCATTGTCTATTGCATCGGACAAAGTACTCGACTTCGAGTGCAGCTCTGTTCTTATCTTTGTGACCAAGGATACTATCGTAAACCACCATGTTAAATAACTCTCGACTCTATTTCGATTGCAATAAAGCCTTCATTGTTTATGAATGAATCTCAATGAGGGGTGTTAAATTCCCATGATTTTACCAATACACGTGTACAGCTTTTGTGAGTTTACAGTTGTGGGTTGATCTGTTACGTAGTTCCAAAGTACCGCCAGCGATTCGGTTTATAGCATTCTTTTCATTCATTAGAAACAATTGTAACAGTAATTGTGCTAGTTGTGAAATTGCTACGACACTGCATTATGTCACGCGAACTCATAATAGCCAGTTGAGATTGCGAGCTGTGCCCTTATTTTATTTGGTTATACTATTTCATTCAATACGTCAATGTTATGTTTGAGGGCTCGATGGGCGTTGCATTAAGCGCGTTGTCACGCAATTTAA
>PQWD01005374.1:0-10747 GCA_019425675.1 Leucinodes orbonalis | reverse complement strand
TCTAGCCCCAAACTAAGCATAAGCCTGTAATATGGGTACTAAACAACGGTTATCCGTATTATACTTATATCATGGACGTAATAAAAATACGGATGAGTCTCACTAACATCCAAAGTGTGTTAAAATCCAGTAAGTTTTTGTATGGGAAAAACACAAAATATTAACATTTGAACCGAACGCTCAAAGGAAATGCCCGTGAAATTAAATTGACCTCACAAACACTTGATTCTACATAACGGTAAGAATATAATGATAAAGCACTGAAGTGATACTTTGCACGATGGAATTATAAACAGGTATTTTTTAGAGCGTCGGTAGCTCAATGGTGTGGACTGTTGCCGTCCTACCGGGAGGGCTGAGGTACAAATCCCGCCACGTACCAATGTGCTTTCGAATTTTTGAAATTATATGTACTTTTATCTTTTAGCTCTTACGGTGAAGGGAAACTGCGCACGCCTGCAAAGAGATTCAAATGGTGTGCGTGAAGTCGGCCAATCCGCACTGGGCCCGCGTGGACTAAGGCCTATACACCCTATACGGATAGGCTCGTCCCCCTCGGTGGGGACGTTTAATGAGCTGATGATGAAATTAATATATGTATACTAAGTGGTAGACTCGGTACTGAGTCATCTAGGTAGGTACCACTGCAGTGCCAGATAACATTAAAGCCGAAAAAACAAGTTGGTTTAATATTATGAGAAACATTATAAAATTAAAACACTAAAACCTTCGCCTGAATGTAACAAATACTTTACCGAAAACCGCATCGAAATTGCTTCAGCCAAACGCGAGATAATCGCGGACAAACATACATATTTACATACATACTAAGAGGTCAAACTGAGAACCTCCTCTTTTGAAGTCGGTTAAAAACATAAAGCGTCGATTCTCTAAACAGCTTACGATTGTGTTGCTGGCAGGCCGTGACTTCACATAATGCTGTGTGAGCTCCCTTGTTATTGTTTACGTACAACGTAATACTGAACAAATTAAACTTGTTCATCAGCGATAAGTATTCAAGTATCGTGTAAATAGCTTTGTTTAATGGTACTTTAACGCGGTGTTAGTAATTTCTATTGAATTTTCGATAATGATGGTTTATTGCCAGTATTCTGACAAAAGCATGAAGAAGTATAAAAAATCGCTACCGACATGGAGGTAATGTAAATATTTAGTTTCTAATCTATAGTAAGTAACGAAACAGCCAAGCCATACATATTTACTGATATGTAGAATTTATTGAATCGGAAGCATTAGTGTGTAGATTTCAGAAGCTTGGCTCTACATGAGATCTGAATCTTTATTACAGAGTATACATTATGTCGTCTTGGCAACCTTTTGCCGGAAATGCTTTTGGTGGGATTTTAGTTTTTTTTTATAAATTTCTAGGCAGTCTCTTTAATGTTTATTTTTCTTAATTAGAAAGAAAGAAAGAAAGAAAATACATTTATTTGACCACAAAATTAACATTACAAGACTATAACAGTACAAAACAATTCAACGATAGGAACAAAAACAAAGAAAACAAAACAACAATGTAAAAAGAACGAAAAAAGCAAATCATTGTATATAATTTTATTATTCGATTTTTTTAGTAACTGTCTACAGTCCTGTGTAAACTTTCATGTTATAATTAATAAAATTGTTAAAAGTTCTATATAAACGTCCAACACCCTATTTTAGGGGATGGAGAGCGAATATCATAAGTCTATGAACTTTTTTGTAAGTTTTATACTAAACTTAGATAACTTACCCCGCTTTCTAGCACTTCAAGATTTTGATGAACATCTTAAGTATTAGAGGTATTCTACTGAAACAATATATATTTCATTTAATTATTATCAACACTATACTGTAATGTGAATATCTTGTACATCATCATCAGCTCATAAACGTCCCCACCGAGGGGCACGAGCCTACCCGTATAGGGTGATTAGGCCTTAGTCATCCACGCGGGCCCCAGTGCGATTGGACGACTTCACACACAACCTTCGAATCTCTTCGCAGGCGTGCATGAAGGTTTCCTCACGATGTTTTCCTTCACCGTAAGAGCGTCGATAACGTCATACATTTTCGAAAATTCGAAAATACATTGGTACGTGTCGGATTTGAACCTCAGCCCTCCCGGTAGGAAGGCGACAGTCCACACCACTGAGCCACCGACGCTCTTTATGTAACTATCTTGTACATCCGAAACAAATTTTATTAGAGGTCAAAAAACGACGAAACACTTTGAGAAAAGGTAGGTACTGCCTGCTCTTGCGCTTCGCTTGGCTCGTCTTGACGGGACCACCGTGCCCCTAGATATTTAACCCTAAAATAAAAATGTCTTTGAGAAGGCTCTGGCGACCGTTTATGATTGACAATTTTATGAATATATTATATGCTTAGCCTTCAGGGCATTTTTGTGTGACAACTTATTTCTTTTTTGGTGTAAATTTAGTCTTGTCAGGGATGCATACTTTTGGTTGATGTTTAATCTTGAAGTTTTCTAACTATATATATTTTTTATTTTTAAATTAATATCCACTAACATTCACTCAGCATCATCTTTACCCAAACTAAACATTTAACCTGTATATTAGGTACTAAACAACGATTGAACATATTCATATACATATTTTTTTGTAAGCACATACATATTATACATAGAAAACACCCAGAACAATACAAACAGACATGTTCATGCACACAAATGTTTGTACTGCCCGGGGATTGAACCTAACCTTGGTGTTAGAGCCGAAATATTAACCAATTAGATAACATGGACCGTCGTACATAAAAAAATATATTAAAAAAAAATGATCATAGACAGCTTCTTGACGAAAAATAATTCTTGAGGATTAGAGACAAGAACGAGGTTTTGCTTTATGAAGGAGATAAACTGCTATTTAATTTTTAAATTATGATGTCTCCTCAAATGATTTCGAGAAGAAAGTACTTAATATCTTAAAATTAGCTATAAATAACTAAAATGAAATGAAAAGAAAGCTGTTTATTCAGATTAGGTCCTTACAGAACACTTATGAATGTCAAATGTAGCTACCACTGGTTCGGACGGTAGCTTTCCACTGAGAAGAATCCAGCAAGAATCTTAGTAGTCACTATTAAAAAAAAGTCTACTACCAATGAAATATATTACCTATTATCTATGAATGTTTAAGGCTATTCACATACTATTTTGAATAAATACTTCCAAATGCTCGCACCACAGATTATTTTGCTCGTCACTTATTTGGCATAATTATAAACAACATCGGCTGACGTCGCAAACAATTAAAATGCGAATTATTGCAGACATCTCTGATTGTGGACTGTGTGCTCGGTTGGTATAGAATACGTGATCACGAATGTAATGGAGCTGTAATTTAGTGTTTTATTTTTCAATTAATCAATTTGCCAAAATACCTGCGGAAAAAAAGTTAGTGCATATCTTCAGTGGATGATGATCCAAATATTCTTATTAAAATAGTTTGCAATTTCGGCTTCATAAAATTCAGACAATAATTACTATTTTATTTAATTTGACCGACACATTTGGTTCAGAGGCGGTTGAGGGTCGACTGCAACACAAGGGTTCCGGGTTCGATCCTCGGGCAGTACAAACATTGTGTGCATTGAACATGTCTGTGAATGTCTGAGTGTGTTCTATGTAAATATGTATTGTATATACAAAAAAAAGGTATATAAGTTTGTTTATCCGTTGTTTAGTACCCATAATACAGGCTTCATGTTTCACTTGGGCTAGATGGCGTTGTGTTAATGTCATGGATATTATTTATTTATTAAAAAGAGTAACATACAATATGAATATTTTATTATTTGTTCTGGTTCGAAACTCATCGTATAGAGCAAGGATCCCCTTTCCTCTCATTAGAGAAACGTCACCTAGCCGTAGTGTAGTAATACATTGAACGAGGCTTTCATGCTAAAGCGTACTAGCCCGCTTCAAAATCTTCAAAAATAGCGCTACGTAATACTTGAACTCTCCCGTGCGCTTAAGGAGTCCAATATTAGAATTCCTGTGGCTTAATGGCGTTCGTTAAGTGTCTATATTGCAATGTTCATTTGGCAGAGGTTGAGATGATGGAAATTAAGCAGCATCGTAAAGGTCAGTTGTGGTATTAGTTGTCTGCCCCAATACTGTAAGCTTCTACAATATAAAAAAACTATGTCTTAAAGAAGTCTGATTAGTCGAAATTGTTGTCTATTCCTAATATAGTCGCTTATATGAGGCATGGCATGTGGTATGGCGCAAAGTGCAAGAAACTAATGATCGATGGACAGAAAGGTTCTCTATGCGTCAGATTTAACTTGATTGTCCAATAATCGATAAGGTGGCGAAGTAGCTGCTTGATTTTGATACTAAGGATCGGTCCGAATGGAAGTTATATGGAAGGTCTACGTTCAGCAGATAGCAGCATTATTGAAATTTATCGGGCGTCAATGATATCTGAGGATCCTTTTCTTATACTAAGTAAATATTTATAACACTAAAAATAACAAGGCGTCATCTATTAACTCATCCACCTCGAACGGTTAAATAGACTAATAAACAATTAAATATCAATAAAATCACAACCCCTTTTCACGATTCCTCAAATATTCAACATTATGACTCTAAATATCGCGCAACTCCAAGCTGTATTCAAATATTTGTGAGTTTGCAAAATTGATAAGGTAATCGCTTTATTCCTTGCGATACGCGAATTAATTAACAAGCCTAAAATACTGCCGCGGGGAAAGGCGCAGTTCTAACGATTTGTTTCTAGCAATTAGGGATGCGAAGGCATGGGACGTGTTTCCAATTAAAGTGCTATGTTCCAAACACAAAGATGTTCCGGATTTTCATTAATATAACATATTTTATTGTTAGAATTGAAGGCCTTTGAACTTACCTCACGGTGAGGTAAACTATTGATCTTTTCTTATTTTACATTGTTATTCTGCAGGGATACGGCCAATAAATTAATAAAGTGATTAAAGATGGGAGGATTTCATGAATTAAAAGTTGTTATAACAAGCAAAGTGATTTTATATACGAATGCAATTTATATATCAACTTTAAAAGTTTTTTTTTAAAGACGCATCTTCAGGTTTACATGAAACCAATGACTTTCAGTGATACACCCCAGCTATGATCACATATCATTTGTTAATATATCGTACCAACCAAATTTATTGCTTGCATCATTAAAAGTATTGTATAATCAACGGCGGATCCAGGGAGGGTTATGGGGTCATGACTCCCCTGAGCTATTTTTAAGTACTATGGTAACGAACATTAACAAAAACCTTATAAGTTCTTAAACTTTGACTACTACCGTATGCCGTTTGCCTCCTGTTCAAAAGGAAAAAAGCATCTGCGGTCAACTGAAGAAGACTACTGATGTCTTCTAAACACCACCTCTTAACATATATTTTTATTCAAAGCTGGTTAGCGTCATAGGTGACACAGTTATCAGATCTTAGAATAAATAATATTAACGTTAACATGTAATTTTGTACACTGTTGGTTAACCCAAATAAAGAGAAATAAAAACCATAAGTTGTAGCTACGTTTCTAAAATGCTTCTATGCTTATATGGAACGACCTCCCAGCAGCGGTATTCCCTCAAAAATGTGACACTGGAACCTTAGGAAATGAGCGTATTCTTTCCTAAAAGGCAAGTAACGCACCTGGGACACTTCTGGTGTCATCGTAGTTCATGAGCGGAGATGATCACATTTCATCAGTTGACTATTACTAAGTGGTAGGTTCGGCACTGAGTCGTCTAGGTAGGTACCACCGCAGTGCTAGATATCGTCCCGTTAAATAGGAGTGTTTTGCACTTCTGTGTTTCGGGATGAGGGCTAACTAGTAAAATTACAGGGTATAAGAGACCTAAAATCTGTTGTCTCGGGTGACGGGCGCATAGCAGTGTTGACGGAAAATAACAACTACCTTCTGTAATTACCTTTAAAACTGCTTCTGTCATGATCAGGCGTATCACTTACCACCTGGTGAGCGCACTGACCGTCCCGTTCACTTATTGCATAAAAAAACTCTCTTTGCGGCACTTTGACTTTGCGTATTTCTAATACGAGTATTACTACAAGACGGAGTGATACAAACAAACTACAAAATGGCTCACAGTTATTCCATCCCTATTAAGGTCATAAATTCCCATGACAACGAATGTCGTGAGAATTTGGCACCACTAAAATTGATATTAATTATTTCATTAATAAACTCAACCTAAAAGAGGAACAAGCAAAGTTTAGATATAGCTGTCTGGTGCGTGATTATATATGATTAATAACGCTTCATTAGTGGTGTGGAAGTGGTTTGGTTAGCGACTGTATATAGCAGCTGTTACCAATTATGTATCGATAAATAGGTATACGATTCGGTTGGGTTGTCTATATAATATGTAACTGGGGCGGGACAGGCAGTGAAGTTACGGTATATTACAAGTTTACATCTCTTTATATGTTAGAGTTTGCTCGTACTACGTATGCTTTTGTTGGGTAAACTGTTGTACTTTTAATCGTTCAGGGTTCCTGCGTTACATGCGAAAGCCTAGTGCAGGGGCCGCTGCTAAAGAATCGGTCCTTAAAGTTCCAATATTATTAAATATAACAATTTTTAACCAATAATTACATTGACTATAACGGGGGAGACCTATGTCCAGTGGATTGCGATAGGTTGAATAGGGATAGGGGACGTTGGTTATTTTCTTTATAAAATTAATTCATAAGTTGTATATGCCTGAAATGTAATATGCTTTGTTTTTTTTTGGAATAAATAAATATTATTATTATTAAAGCCCAATGTGGTGTAATTGGTTGAGATTTCGGCTCTTACACCAAGAGTTTCGGGTTCGAGCCCGGGTAGTAAAACATTTGTGTGCATAAACAAGTCTATTTGTATTCGTCTGGATATTTTCCATGTATAATATGTATGTATTTACTAGTCTAGATGGTGCTGTGTGAATGTCAGTGGTTATTTATTTATTTAAAGAAGGCAATGTACTGGACCACTGGGTAAGAATAAGTGGGCCCGTCACGTGTATCGCAGGACTGATGACCATTGGAGCACACAAATTCTGGAATATATACTGTAGGGCTTCCTCTAGGGGAAGTCTAGCTACTGATGGAATCTGCTGAAGCGCTGTTGGAGTCTGGGCGAGAATATCCGTGGACCAGGATTAAATGGGCGATGTCGTAATTTACCATCAGGTGAGCCGTTTGTTCTTTAGCTCCATATAATATCGATCACTGGGATTTTTTTGTCTTACAATCAATTATCCTCATAGACCCATCTATCTTTAAAAGCTTAACTTTTCCTTTGCCCCTTAAACAAAATAATGATTTCTGCTTTCAATGTCGAAATTAGGGTCAGTGCGCTTTCTGTTATCTTTTAAAACGGTATTACTTCAATATTCTAACACCTTTCTAGTACAAAAAAATGGCAAAGTTTATTTGAATTTCATTTATCGTTAACTTTAAGTCATATCGATCTCATAAAAATAGCAAATAAACAACATTACTTTGCTTAGTACCAGAACGGTGCCTTGCATCAGGTAAAATCAATGGAGAAACGAAATTCATTACGTAACATTTCCTCGTACGGGACGCCGCCATTTTGTATTAGTAACATTTCCCGCTCTTTTTGCGTTTGACATAGGTCCGCGAAATGGCGGTTTGTCGACATCAAAGGTTTTAGCAATGTAACCGAATATTTGGAATTACGCCGAGGCCGACGCAAAAGGAATATCTGATATGGCTCCTGCTATCGTAATGAGAATATTATATTGAGCACCAACAGATACTGGGATTAGGGGATTTTATTTTGAATTGTAAAATGATGGTGTAGAATCGAAATTACAGTTTGGAGATTTCTGGGTGAAGATTTATAATTATGCTACATGTTAGGTATTATTTTCAATTATCTGTTCAAAATTTTATCAATTGTGGTAAAAAAGACTAA
The DNA here is from genome assembly GCA_019425675.1 of Leucinodes orbonalis. Taxonomy (NCBI): domain Eukaryota; kingdom Metazoa; phylum Arthropoda; class Insecta; order Lepidoptera; family Crambidae; genus Leucinodes; species Leucinodes orbonalis. Next base: position 2,775 of record PQWD01005374.1, on the reverse strand, counting down.
CTCTGAGCAATCAATGCTAGACTAACAAAATGATAAGGCATTACTAATTAATCTTATACGGCTACAATACAGTTTACGATTTTATTGTATACCATAGCAAATGTCTAAATAACTATACTTTAAAAAGTCTACATATATTTATTATTAATGAGGCATTTTTCTTTAAAAATTATTAGTATTTATTCGTGAATAAAAAAATATATTCAACAACAAAGGCATGTAGGTATTAAATAAAATAGTTTGAAGAGTTTTAAATCACTTTTCTTTATCACATATTTTACAATGAATATTTCTCGAATGATACATTTAAATATAAGTCACAAAAAAGCAATGTATCTATAGATTTAACCACTTTAAAAGTGACTTATTTACTAGATCCCACACCAAAGTCGCTTACAATCCTATTTACAAAATTGTCCTATTATGAATACAATTAAAGTCCAGTTTCAGCCTGATCCACGGCATATTTGGGCTATGTTACGAAAGGTTACACGAGTATGCTTTTGTGCTTTGGCTGAATGTGAGCATACGAAACGATACCAACTAGCTTGTTATTTTTGATCAAAGGATTGCCAGAGTCGCCCTGGAAATGAAATTTTATTAGAAAAATAATGTTAATTGTATCTTACACCTAGGTCCGGGTTCGATCCCGGACAGTACAAACATTTGTTGTGCATTGAACATGACTCGTGGTCTGGGTGTTTTCTATGTATAATATGTATTTACATAAAATGTATATAGTTATATACCGTTTATAAAGGCCCCATATTACAAGCTAAATGCTTCGTTTAGGTCTAGATGGCGCCGTGTGAATGTTCAGTGATTATTTATTTATTATTATATTAAAAAACAAAAAAGGTACTTACAAACCCTGGTCCTGTAACTGCCACACGAACGCCGCAAAAGTATCTGATCGAGTTTGGCATAAAATGTCACCAGCATCCAATAGTACGCGCGGTAACGCAAGCGAATAACACACTTCCGTTCGTAATTGATTATATTAATTGTTGTGATGTTATGAGATTGGAAGCCGGTCTGTAAATATATAATTCATCTCATCAGCTCATTAAACGTCGAGGGGAACGAGCCTACCTGTACAGGGTGTATAGGCTCGTCCACACGGGCCCAGTGTGGGTTGGACGACTTCACGCACAACTTTGAATCTTTCGCAGGCGTGCGCAGGTTTCCTCACAATGTTTCCTTCACCGTACGACATCGGAATACGTATAATATATTTTCGGATTTGAAACACATCGGTACGTGGCGGGATTTGAACCTCAGCCCTCCCGGTGGGAGAGCTTCAGTCCACACCATTGAGTCAACGACGATAATTGTATTTAATATTTAAATTAAGTTTACTTGTTATTTCTAGTTATGTATTTATGTTTGATTTAATTTAAAATGATTGAATGTTTTGCATTGTAGTATGGATCTTCGATATTTGGAATAAAACAATTAATTTGAACTTATAGAAAGCATATCATTCTTAATTGAACACACAATTCATCACATTACCTCATCTAGTCCTCTAGCAACTAGAACAAAGGGTGTTATTTTGTGTGATTCATGGTTTCCTCCCTTCGGGACTGTCTTCAATTTCAGTCTCACTGCAGTTATTTGCATTGTCACCAGCAACATCGGGCAAACTGAGAGGCTGGACTTTCTCACTGAACTTAAGTGGTTCGGACAGTTTAATCAAAGCGATATCGTTCATAGGTAATCTATCAATTTCCATGTACCAAGGGTGTAAGATGACTTTTTCGATCTGTACGGCATCACTGGTATCAAAACTTTCGCCTCCAACCACAACTTGTGGTCGGTTCTGTGGACAATGGTATTGGCAAAGTACAAGTTGTAATTAATAATAATGCGCGTAGGGACGTGACGACCCCATCGCCTGCTGATGAGTTTCACCAGTGCAGTCAGTCACCGCAGGGCAGCTTTGGCGAGCTGTTGGTGCGTAGCGGACCACGGACCCGACGGCCGTGCACACTGACCGTCTCGGCCTCCGGAGTGCCCACCCAAGGCCAGACTCTTCACATCTGACTTGCCTTCATGGCTGTTCAGAGTGGGGTTGCAAGAGCTACTGCTCGAGGGGTGAAGTGAAAGATGCATAAGTGCCGAGTTGGTGCAGTTTGGTCTGCGCAGAAAGCGGTGTACCTCTTCGACACCCTAGCACCTGCGGTGTTGCGTCCCAGGCATTACGCCGCATGTGGATGCCCATCTAGCGGGTGGCAAGTCACCGTCTGCTTAATTTTCATGATTGAGACATTTGATTTGGCAGGCGCCCCGCTGTCTAATCAATAGCCATTAACTAGACAGCAATTACCCTTTCCATAGCCCTTAATTTTTTTCTTCCCATATTTGCCATTAAGTCTGCACAAGCGGGTGCTCGCTCTGTGTGTACTCCATAGGGCAGGCGAGCGACGGCCGCTCGGTTACAATCACAACTATTATTTTGTCTCACAAGCCTCTACGTGTTGGACCCACGTCCCCACGCAAGCTTGAAGGGACCGGTCTATGAACCGTGAACTCCTAACAGAGAATACAAATATAACAATAAATAAATCGTTTTAAAATATCCCTCATCGTCGTAATAAGGTTGCCTTGGATGACGTCCTCGACCTATTTCTGATAAAGCGAATGGTTTAGTTAACTTTATTTAGACAACCTGTCTGGTGTCTCAACTAATTCAACCAAATATTGAGACGTGAGCTTATTAACCAAGGGTTCCGTGTTCGATCCCCGGACAGTAACAAACATTTGTGTGTATGA
>PQWD01005373.1:0-11536 GCA_019425675.1 Leucinodes orbonalis | reverse complement strand
TTCTAATTCAATCTCACTATATATGAAGAGATATTTAATCTACAAAAATAACGTAAATGACATGACATAGTCTGGTTTTGTTTTATTGGTTACTAACGATTGTTACACTCATTCGCTCATAATAAATACTATTTTAATTAAGTAATTCGTTAAGTGTACAATTAATAATAGGTTCCTAAACACTACTGTTTTGTTACATTAAGTGGAACGAAAAAGGCTGATTGAAAAACAAAATCCCAACATCAACGCCTAAGTACGAGATATAGGATGTCAATATTATCGGACAAGATAATATTTTACTAGTTTATGCATGCATGATGCATGAATAAATAAAATGAAAATTACTTACAGCCTCACAGAGTGCCACTATTATTAGAAATTTCACTAAAATCACAAGAACCATTTTATTATAATATTGAATAAATCTTAATACTATTCATGACCTCTGCTAAATCATGAGCATGGGTTGTAGCCAACTTCTATTATGGAGTAAAACTTAATTGCCAACGACAGTCCTAAAGATAAACGTCTAATCACAAGCAATAATTGTAAGATGACAACGAAGTTGCTGAAAGAAGGAATACATTAATGTTTTCCAAATTGTATCGTTGAATTAGGCTTCATAAACAAAAAAATAACAAGTGTTAATAATTAGATTTGGAGTGGAGACCGCGTTTTGTAACTTGACTTGTAACGTCGGCTGGTAGGTGTTTTTATCCAGTGGTAGACGTCGATAAGAAAAGGCAAGCGTAAGTGTAATTAAAGTAGAGTAAGGGAGAGATGAGTTCACAAAGCGAGAAACAAATTTACCAACTCAACTTGATCATCCATGTAATTAACTACAAACAACATCAACACCTATTTAAAATTTTATGGACACCCTGTTAGCATATTAACGAAATAACACATTGCTAATGGAGTTGAGCCCTAACTTGTAATTTCCGCATTTTGTTAATTGCTAGTTCATTTATTAATTAACACTTAGAAAGAGGCGTTGTGTTAGGAGGTGTGAACTGTGACTGTCACATCGGACTCCATTCAGATCTTACATTTCAACCTAAGAATACTTTTAACAATCTTTACATCAAAGTTCAGCTTTTTTAATGTGACATTTGATTTTGGGACAGCTCTAGGCCTGACTGCAGACCTGGATGGTGGGAATTCCGTAGTAGTTAACATGTAAAGGAGTAAAGAAAGTCTTACTAGCTTTTTGCCTGCCTCAACAAAGTAATTTGACACTGGTTAATTGAAAAAAAAAATACAATTTCGCATATAAATTTGTAATTTATGTTTGTTTTGATAATGTCTTCCAAAGCTCAGTTCAGCAAAACCAATTTCATAGCGTAGGATGTTTCGTAGTTACCATATTTTAAATTAACATTCACTTAACAGATTTGATGATATTTGGCCTGTACCACACCCATTGAAAATTGGTGGACTACCATCTTAAGATTACATCTGGATGCTGGATCAATGTGTCTGCAATTTCTAATCGAACTGGAAATCACCTAAAGTGACTTTCACTATGCGGTGCGGTCTTCTGCAGGATTCAAATCAAAGCTCCCGAACTAGACTAAACTATTGTAATTTAATTTTTTTTTGTCCAGAATTGAATAGATTTTCACTTTAATTGATATGAATCATTGGCGACAATATCCAAATTTAAAATTCATATATCTTTTATGTCATGTATGTAATACGGTAGTATTTGACTTCATTTGCACATTTACATAAGTAGGTACAGAGAAATGATTACCGGGTAGACATTCTTAAGTGCATTATGTTGATGAGATAAACTACTAAGCTATTTGGACGTCAAGAAATCCATTCAACAGTGTCATCAATCAATCATAAAATATGTAAGTATCTGTTTAAAACAACTTATAAACGTATAACATCTCTAGATTTCTGGTATTGTTAGTTCAGTGCTTCATGATGGTTGCGAAAAAGCAGCGATGTACCAATTTCATTATAAAAATATTTTTAATCTGTTTGATGGTGAATTTAAATTCTGCGGTGAGTCGTTTATATGGGGTTTGAATAAGGGGATTGTTCTCCAATTTGAAGAAATAGGCTCGGAAGATTTGAAGTCATTCACCATACTTCGGCGGCATGTTGAATAGCGGACGAGGCTCTGGTGAACCAGAAAAACAGGTGGGGTTGGCTTGGGTCCCAAAAGATGCAAGCTTGGACCAAAGGTTTCTTATGATTTTAAAGTTACTCATGGGATGTAAATATATTTACATCCCAAGGCAGGGGAAGGGAGAAAGGGTTAGTAGGATCATTGCAAATATTCTATTTAATTGAGCAGTCGTTTTTAGGCAACATGTTTTGGTAAATGTATTTAATGTCCCTCATTTTATTTAATGTTATATTTATTATTATATATTCAATATATTATTTCTGATTTAAATGAAGTCAACATTACAACCAAACATTCTGGTTTTCTATAATGTCTGGTTTTTAAATATTAAATACAGAGGTATTTTCCGTACAGATGACCAGACAACAGCTTAAGAACTCGGGAAAGTTAATGAAAAAGAACTGTATGCCAAAGAATGACGTCACTGAAGGTAAGTTTTTCATGCGTATTAATTCTCATTTTACACACCACACTTTTCGTTGATGGATTGAGTTCAGTTATGAAATTGATGCAAGGCTTGGTTTTTACTCTATTACTGTATCAGCCTTACGCTTAACTTGTATAAATATACTCGTCTGCTGTAATAACTATCGATTCTACGATATACGTGATCAGCCCATTGCCATCTCAACTAATTGTATGAAGAAGTATTAGGCTATTTCTAGTATGCACTAAACTAGTGTGGTAGATTGCGGTGGAGGTAAATGTCTATTAGTGCAGTAGTGGATAGCTGTTGCATTACAGTACCTGATCCTATGTTTTATTTCAGAGCAAATTGGCGACATTGAGCGGGGGAAATTTATTGAAGAACGAAATGTAATGTGTTACATTGCATGCGTCTATACCATGACTCAATTGGTAAGCTCAATTTTTATATTCATTAAATATTTTGAAAAATTATAGTCGGTAACAAACTATTTACTCGAGCCAATTCAGAATAGCGTTTAGTGTATGGATGTAAAAGGCGCCAAATTGGTGCGCCCTAATATTCACGCGTTATTGTTATATTATTGTTTTTTCTATGATTAACTTGTTATTTGTAATAAAAGTTTATAATTTTGTTTGCAGGTGAAAAACAATAAATTAAGTTACGATGCAGTCATAAAGCAAGTGGACTTGATGTTCCCAACGGAATTGAAGGAACCTGCAAAAGCTGCGGCGACGCATTGCAAAGATATATGTGAGCGTTAATTTAAACCCTATAATTCTATTGCTAATCCTATCTTCAAAAAGTACGTTGCATACACGAATCTCTAGGATTGTTTCCCACTTGTTGCTCGTCCGCTGGAAAGTGATACTCCTAACCATGACAGAAGGAGTGTTGAAGGTAATCAATAACAATATCTGTCGGTCTGTCACCCGAGACGACAGATGTTAGGTCTCTTATACCCGGTAATTTTACTAGCTACAGTGCCTTCATCCCGAAACAAAACAAAACACTTCTATTTCACGGGAAGATATCTGGCATTGCGATGGTAGACGACTCGACGACGACTAAACTTTTTGTACAAGGTGGTATCGAGTCTACCACCTAGTACGAAAAGTTTGCTGCCATTTCATTTTAATTTAACTCTCTTCTGTAAGCTGCTGCATCAGCTAAATGGCCATGGGCCGGTCACGTGTGCAACAACCATCGTTAAAACAAACGAGTTTTCGAGAGAAGACGGTATTTTGGAAAGCAAATCAACCGTTGGTGAATTCCGCCCCCACTGGCGGATGCCATCATCGTGCATCCCTGTAGGTTCGTCCAGTCCCTATTTGCGTAACCGGCGTGTACCTAGTGTTATAAAAATGCTCGTGTCGGCCCCAAAACGCTCGAGTCGACGCTCGAGCAGTTTTAAAATGCCCGGGACTCGAGTCATTTAGTGAAAAATGCTCAATTATAGCGCCGACTTCAAATATGAATATAGGATTAATTAAAATAGGTATTTATAAAATTCTACAGTTACTTCTGTTCTGTCAACTATTCCGTCGTTTACTACCACTAATGATTCGTTTTCCATTTCATGAGATATATACTCCACCATTTGGTGTAGCGGTTGATACGTCGACTGCAACACCAAGGGTTCCGGGTTCGATCCCCGGGCAGTACAAACATTTGTGAGCATGAACATGTCTTATTGTAATGGTCTTGGTATTTTCTATGTAAAATATGTATATATTTAAAAAAAATACAATATAAGTATGTTTATCCGTTGTTTACTACCTTTAATACAGGCTTCACGCTTAACTTGGGGCTAGATGGCGTTGTGTGAATATCACTGGATATTTATTTTATTTATTTATTTATACTCAACATTATAAACGTAAAACAATCCACAAAGCAAACACGGCAATAAATAAGGCTTCAAATTGGACTCAGAGTATATGTTTGTATGCATGACACACATCAAAATAATTGCAGAATAGCCTCTAAGTATTTTTTATTAATATACCCCTCTTAAAAAGTTTAACGCTTCGACGCTCGAGCACGCGACTCGAGCGTCGAAGCCCGAGTCTTAAAGGCTCGCGGGCTCAAAAGTGTCGACTCAGCGCTCGTCGCTCGACTCAAAGCGCTTAATTTTACAACACTACATGTACCGGGTTACTCCCTAAACATACACTAGGTTACCTAACTCCCCTGCTACGTCCTAAGAAGTTCGTGTCTCAGTCACGTCTGCAACACCCTTAGACTCATTACATAAATTTTTGGGCTTGAATCTGTGAAGGCCATCTGCAGCCAACAGCGAAAAGTCAATTTTAAAAAGCATTGGTGGACGCCTGGTGAGTATTTCTATGGGTTGGAAAATGAGTAAACAAATTACCTGACGGTAAGTGACATCGCCACTACTCCGAAGGGTAAATAGGTACGAATTGGAGAAAAATGTCATTCGGACCGGAATAACTGCTATAGATTTAATAACGAAATAAAAAAATCGTATTCTTTTTCATTGTTGCAGCCAAGAAATACAAAGATTTGTGCGAAGCGTCTTACTGGACAGCAAAGTGTATTTACGAATTTGACCCGGAGCACTTTATTTTTCCATGAGATTGCAACATATACATCTATATATTTGGTAGATTTGGAATTTAATTAAATAAACCTGACCGTGAAAACATTTTTTTTATTTTATTATTTACTACTTAACCTCTAAGTCGATTCAAAAATTTTTTTGAACCTATGTATGAGTAAGGCATAAGTCTTCAGGCATGCAAATGGCATTGTTTTTTTTAATACAGAACATATTTAAAGGCTATTCTTTCCGCTATCTCCTGTAATAATCATTTGTGTGCTCGATAAAGACTCATTCATGGTAGGCAGTTCCTTTGAAACTTGCTTTTGGACACAATGTTTAAGATCTAGAGGCTTTTAGAGACAATAAAAAAATATAAGATGAACACTGGAATATCTTATTAGAGATGTTATCAAACATCTGAAAACGTAGTTTTCTTGCAAAAAATTACGTATCATTGTTTTGATGTTGACACGAAGCCTAACTTATAAAATGTTAAGTGGGGTATTTTTGGAATGGTTACCTACAGGGTAAGAATAGAATTAATAGTTATGTATCTTCCTAACATAAAGGTATCGTAGAATTACCGAAATTGAGTCGTTTCATCCAACAATGACTCAATTACACAATGATAAACGTTTTCTAATTATGCATTATGTACATTGAATATACATATCAACTCACAAAATTACAAGGTTTGATACTGAGCGTTTAGTAGCATATCACATAAATTTTGGGCAAAATCATTGCGTTCCTTTAGTGCGTGCGTACATTTTACGTCGAATATTGTTCTCGTTGTCATTTTAAAATGCGTTATTTACTTCTTATTACTGTGGTTGTGATCTTGGGCGATGGTATTTTATCGGTAAGTTTTAATATTATAAAATTTAGTGTATGTTTGTAATATTTAAGTAAAAGCTTATTACTATGCATTTAAAAGTTTAAACATGCTATGTACAATACAAATACAACATAAAAAATATATTGTTTGTATGGTACCTACTCGTCCCTTTTAACACCAGCTGGCAGATAACTGACTAAGTTACAAAATGTACTTATTGTGAAAAAACTTGTTTTGTTTGACGACCTAAAACAACATTCATAAAATTAAGGCATTTTTTTATTAATGTTTTTTATTCAAGATTATATTTTCTATCTGATCCAACGAATATTTAATTACTAAATTATTTACTTTTCTCATTGAATTAGATGACAAGAGTGCAATTGAAAAAGACTTTGACAGTGATGAAAAAACAGTGCATGCCCAAAGTAGGTGTCTCTGAAGGTAAAAAATTTTTCCATTAGTGTTGAAACCACCATACTTGCGTGATCATTTTTCAATTCTTGATCTTTTGTCAATGATAATGCTCCTATACCGAAATTATTTTATACCTTAAACAGTTTAATCAAATACTACAAAAACATTCATGTTTTTAAAACCTAGTAATAATTATGAAATATTAACTCTTGAATTTAGCGTAATGTCATGGCAAAACACGATGAGGTGTCTTATTAGTTCCTCCTATATTTTTCATGATTCCTTTTCGTGATCAAATTCTTATATGTATACGCCTTTGGCTTATGTTGTGTTGTGTATTTGCACAACACAACATAAGCCAAATTGCCAAATTGCTCGAAATACTCTAGTCTAGGCGTCGAGTTTTAACAATAGACAGGGCGATTTTAAACACTGTTTTTCTTTGTCTCTTCAACTTATCATAGTTCACTGCTTTTCATTGGTTTCCCCCGTTCTTCACCAGATATTCAGATCCTTTTAGTGTTAGGGGTGCTTTATTCAGCCACAAATACGACACATTAAGTCTATGAGCTCTCGGCGATTGCCAATGCCCGTGTAACTGTAAAGACCATCTGTTGCCGATAACAACAATATAGTACTTAAGTTCTTGCTTATTCATATAATAAAAGTATGCTCTTGCTTCAAAATTTAAGATATATACATATATATTAGACAAATGCTAGTAGTATATGTAATTGCAGATAAAGTCAAAAATATTGAGCAAGGAGAGTTCATTGAGGATCGAAAAGTTATGTGCTATATAGCATGCGTTTACAAGACAATACAAGTGGTAAGTGATAAGCTAAAATATTACAACACTACAAACCGACAACCGAAATTCCGCGAGGCCATTGTCGCGTGTCCCTGTTGGTTCACTCAGTCCCTATTCGCGTAACCGCCGTGTGCCGGGCCGCTTTTCTCCCCAAACATATGGCTACCAAGCCCCTCAACGCCCTAGGCAGAGGTTCAAGTCCCACTCTGGGACGCCCTTATGCTCGTTGTGTAAATTTTAAGGCTAAGAGCCATTTGCGCCCGATGACATGTACTTTCTCTTGATTTCATTTAAATTTATCAATAAATCACATACGATAATAATTCTAACACAGTGTTTTTTTCAGGTAAAAAATGACCGGTTAGATCCAGCTCTCATCAACAAACAAGTCGATGCATTGTATCCGGCTGATATGAAAGCACCCGTGAGAAAGGGAATCAGTAAATGCCTACCTATTCGTAAGTAGGAAGAAAATATTACTAAAAATATTTTATTTGACGACCCATTTGGGTAATGGTTGAGACGTCGGCTATTACACCAAAATACACTGATTACTTGTGCTAATACCAAAACGTAGAGTTTTAAGATGGATTATATACTCGTAGTATAGGTACATAAACCTTTTTTTACTCGTATGTTTTCTTTTCAGAGGATAACTACAGTGACTTATGTGAAGCTGTATTTTATGCTGCTAAGTGCTTGTACGAAGTCGATCCACCTAACTTTGTATTCCCGTAATAAATGTTATTCAGTTGAAAAATGTTTTTAGAAATGTTTAAATTAGTTAATATTTATTATCTTATATTCTTTACTTATTAAAATAGCAAACAAGAGTAGGTCAAACCTTGAACGTGGTTTAAAAAGTACTAACAATTTCTTGTAGTTTAAATATGCACAATCATAAATGAAATTTTTGGAATTGAATTGAAATTTTTGAAATTGAAATTGAAAAATGCTTTATTCAAATAAATCTTTACAGATACTTTTGAATCGTCAAAACAGTATTAATTTTTTATTAAATCTAATGACTCTACCACCGGTTCGGAATGCTGCCATCCAACGAGAAGATCCCGGCAAGAAACTCGTGGGTTACTCTTTTCAATACTTGGTTTTACAGAGTTTGGTCAAATAACAAATTTATACAATTCAATTATATGCGTCTGCTCCTGGAACACAATGCAGGCAGACTAGCACCACAAAATTTGTCTGCTAAATATTCATCTACTGTGTAATATCCTTTTTTCAACAAGGTAGTTTTAATTAAAGCTTTAAACTTATGCAAGGGCAAATCAACAATATTTTGTGGCACTTTATTAAAATACTTTATACAATTTCCGACAAAAGATTTCCCTACTTTGTGAAGACGAAGATTCGGAACAGCAAGTTTGTTTTTATTCCTAGTGTTAAAATTATGATGATCACTGTTTTTTTCAAAAGTGTGGATATTCTTACGTACGTACATTATATTATCAAAAATATATTGCGATGCGACTGTCAATATATTTATTTCTTTAAAAAGCTCCTTCAAAGAATCCCGTGGTCTAAGATTGTAAATGGCACGGACAGCTCTTTTCTGTAGTACAAAAATGTTATGTATGTCAGCAGCTGCGCCCCACAATAATATACCATATGACATTATACTATGAAAATAACTAAAATATACCAATCTCGCTGTTTCGACATCAGTCAAGAGCCTTATTTTCCTAACAGCATAAGCTGCCGAGCAGTTTAGCATCAATAGTAATACCTAAAAATCTAGTTGAATTTACTGTTTCTAATTTTTCATTATTAAGAATAACATTAGAATTTACTTGCCTTACATTTGGCATGCTAAACTTGACACATTTGGTTTTCTTAGTATTTAATAGTAGATTATTTACAGTAAACCAGTGCATTACTTTGGATAGGGAACTATTCATATCATCAAATGATTCCATGTGTCTGTTGATGTTAAAAATCAAAGATGTGTCATCAGCAAATAGTACTACGTCCATAATATTACTACAATAGTAGGGAAGATCATTTATATATATTAGAAAAAGAAGAGGACCCAATATTGAGCCCTGAGGTACCCCCATGTGCAGAACAGCACCAGGAGAACTCTTACCATTAACATTAACTTTTTGGATTCTGTCGGACAAATATGACTCTAAAAGTTTTAATGCACAGTCCGATACACCGTAATGTCTCAACTTAATCAACAACGTTGCATGATCTACACAATCAAAGGCTTTGGATAGATCACAAAATATTCCAATGGCATCCTGCTTATTCTCCCAGGCGTCAAATATGTGTTTGATAAGTGCGTTGGTAAAGCCAAATTGTTTTACATGTAATATTCTATTCATATTAAAATGAGCAATTAATTGATTAAAAATAATTTTCTCGTAAATTTTACTTAATGTTGGTAGGATCGAAATGGGTCTAAAATTTGATGGATCGCTTTTGTCACCTGCTTCATATAATATGTACGTCGTCATAATTATCTCGCCTGCTTTTTGATATTCACTTTAATATACAAGTATTATCTTATTGCGGTAAGTTCATGTAATGAAGTGTTAAATACTTTTTTATTGTTAAAAATTATATACTTCATTTACTTTTTTATAGATGATAAAACCAGACAGCAAATGAAAAATTCCGGCAAAACATAATAGAAGGTTTGTATGCCGAAATAAAATGTCACTGATGATATTGCCGAATTTGCCGATGCCGACTCTAAGTTGTGGTCTTGTCTTAAACTTATTCAAATCTATTTAATTATGTTTGAACTTCTTAACACGTTTTTGGACAGTAAACACCTACAGGCGTCATAATAATAAAACATCTATTGTATCTCGTATACTGTCCGCGAATGTGTAAACGTCATGTGTTTCCCATAGTACATTTTCCTATTAACAAAGGTCTGATTATTTCATGTCATGATTAAACAACATTCGCCCTTTCGCAAGTCGTCGGTCCATCGAGCCGGAGGGCGTCCTACGCTACGCTAACCGAATGTCAGTTGAAATATATTTATTTATTTGTCATATAGATTTACCATAAAAGTTTTACAAAATTAATGGTAAACAAATAAATTACCGCATTGAATTGAGTAATGTTCTTATTTAAAAAAAAATCCAATGAACTTGATTTCACCCTGTATAGCTCTAAGTTATCTGGCGCAAAATGGGGGAGACCTATGTCCAGCAGTGGACTGCAATAGGTTGAAGAGAGAGAGAGCTCTAAGTTATGTGGAATTCAATAAATCGAAATCGACTTAGCAGTTCAGCATTTATGAACATGGCACGGCACTTTCCCTGACACAGAAAGATAGAGTTACTGTGTCCCATAATTAAATTGAATGTCTTATTCTTCAGCCCCGAACACAACTAATACATAGCTAATAACTAGAATTGTCATGGTGGTTTGAATTTAATTTTGATGATGGAGTATCCATTCAATCAACTTTTAGCAAGGTCTCTCTAAAAAAATAGTGTGGTCGTCAACCGAACGTACTACCCAAAAGGGCCTTTTAAATCTATAATATTGACATACATTGTTACTTTAACTTAAAACCATGGTGTTAACGTGTAGTAAGTAATCATGACTATGAAACGTGACACGAGCTAATAAGTTTCCATTTATTTTTCAGCTAAAAAGTACGAGGACATTTGTAAATCATCTTACTGGACCGCTAAATGTATTTACGATGCTGATCCTGCTAACTTTATATTTGCCTGAAAATTATTTGTTTCATGAAAACAGCACGCGCTAATTCGCCCCTTTAGAAAATGTAATTAACTTGTACGCATCGCTCAATTGAATCGGTAAGACAACGATAGAGTAAATAACAGTAATTATTGTTTTTAGTTTTCAACCATCGATAAGAATAACTCAAATACTCACTACTTTTAACGATGCTGTGCCTAGTTAGAAATTAAGAGTTCCTAGAACTAACTTAATTAACGGGAAACGTTTTAATTCTTATTTTCTGTTGTGCTAATTGAATCTAATTAAGGCTTGTGCTTAATCAAAGACACTGTTGCAGTAAACTAGTTAAAATACACTGGTCATTGTTATTTTAAGTTAACGAGCTACTGTTTGACAGTTAACCACAGAGGAGGTGGGTTTTGATTACACTCCACTGCCTAGAACAAGCATGTTGGTGGTATAAACACTAGTAGCATAACCCTATAGTATAATTAAGGCAGGCTATGCAAGTTTATATAATTTCAAAATACGACAAGACACTCAGTGAGAATCCCCGATAGCCATGGATACGTATGGACTGTTGTGTGTATTTTTAATCGTATTGATCGGTGGAAGTGAAGCTGTAAGTACGGATAATA
>PQWD01005372.1:30069-66539 GCA_019425675.1 Leucinodes orbonalis | reverse complement strand
CAGACAATAACTTTTTTTATTTTAGGGAACCACAATGGTCATCTGACGAGAAACTTTTCGCTCTGCAAGTTGGTGGCAGAGTTTTGATTTACGAAAATGGAAAATTGGACCGTTACACACATCAGATTCAAGCAGACAAATTGAAGTCATTCAGCATTTCACCAAGCCCGGCACCGTCTTATTACTTCGCCGTGTTTACCCTGGGTAAAAAATACCTTTGAGTATTTTCCGTTATAAGTGAAAACTCATTAATTTCGATTTTTTTGAATAATAATATTTTTTTTTATAAAATAATTATCTGTAAAAAAATAATTAAAAATTTATACAAAAACAAGCAAGTTCCAAATAATTTATCTTTAAATAAATATAGTTCTTTATTAAACCACAAAGTCTTGCCAAATAACCTCTTGAAACTAGACTGGTAAGACACCAGTCTAGTTTTAAACACCTTTGGCTTTACAGTTACAGTGTAAATTTTCTCTATTCAAATCATTCATCATTACTCTTACAAGCCTTTTTTCAACTGTCTTATTTCAAATCTCGATGTAACCCTGGTTAAATAGTTTTATATACACGCAATTGAATCTGAAGCTTTGTATGTTTAACAATTGAAAATGGTGTGTATCATTTAACACTAGAAATGTCGTATCTATGTTCGCAGGGAAGCAAGGGCAGCCATCTTTCTGGCGCGTGTTCAAGTTTCCTAACCTGGAGACTACGCAAGCGGTAGTGAGCCGTTCCTCCTTCCAGGCAGACAAAGCTAGCTTTCAATGGAATAGGCGGGGCACCAACCTTTTTGTGATGACACAAACTGATGTAAGTTTATTGTTTATAAATACAAATCCATTAATCTTTTTGTCGTGACACAATCTGACGTAAGTTAATTGTTTACTAGCTGTTATCTGGAATGTTACCCGCGGTATAAGATATTCTTCCGCAGTAAACATAACCTAAAATCATTTCGTTAAGTCACTGAACGCGCGGCCGCCGCGCGGAACAACATTACTTTGTTTTTCTAAATAAAAGGTTTTTCTAAAATAAAAGTAGCCTAAGTTTTTCCTTAATACATCAGCTACCTGTCAAAAAAAGTCCCGTCCCAATCTGTCTAGCCATTTCCGAGATTACCCGACAGACAGACAAAACGGTTTTGAGATAAAAACCTAAGTTTTATTTTTCCGATGAATTGAATTTTTTAAACTAATTCTTCAAACTCTAGCTCTGGATACGTGAGAAATCTGCCTTGGCTCCAAGTATAACTGAAAGAAGAATTTGAAAACAATGTTAATGCTACTGGTTATTGCACGAAGATGTTGACCAAAATTTTACCAAGTTAATTGGATTGCAAATAGAGTGCAAGCATTTACTGAAATATTATAAATAAATAAATATCCACTGACATTCACACAGCGCCATCTAGCCCCAAGTTAAGCGTGAAGCCTGTATTATGGGTACTAAACACCGGATAACATACTAATATACATTTTTTTTTGTAAATACATACATATTATACATAGATAACACCAAATAAAAAACATATAACAAATATCATACATACATATCTCAATTCCAGGTCGACAAAACGGGCGGATCGTATTACGGCAAGCAGTCCTTGTCGCACGGTGACGTGAAAGGCAACTCTGGAAACGTAGCCTTTAGTGGGTATACATTTGGTCGTTTAATATTCACATAATCTAGGGATGGTGTATTTATCAACAATAAAGTATTGAGTATTCTTCATCTACAGGATTTAAGGTTTAAGCGACAGTTAACTTTCATCAAGGGGCTGTTTACTAAATTATTGAAAAAAAACGAGATCTAGTTGTTGTGTGTAAAAATATTGCAATAGGGATGATGCCAATTTTTTTTTCTGTTATTATATCGATGGACCGCATAATAATATAAAAATTGTTAAAAAAATTACTCCGTTAAAATTAAAACTCACAGAGATTTTCCAATTCTAAAAACACATTAATGGACTTTCCCAAAAACGCTTCATACAAATGGCTACCTAGTTATGACGTCACGCATCAGTAATTAGTACGCATAGTTTGTGAATTTTGTACTACAACTATATTAAATGTTGCGTTTACTAAAACGGTTTGATAACAAAAGTTGCTTTAAATTGTATTCCTATGTGTTATCCTTTTGTTAACAGTTTTTTGATAATTAATGTACTTTAAAAATGGACTTGCCTATCTAACTTTGAAGATTAATAAAATTCATAAAACATGAGTTTTCGAGCTGAAAGTAAGCACATCGTTATATTTAACCCAGATTTGTAATAATATGAAATAGTTCTTACGATTTCAGGACCTAGTCATCATGCCTATTGTAATATGTGAATGTATGATAATTTTCCAAGGCAAGGAAGGCCCCATCCACGCAGTGGCTTGGAACCCTGGCAACTGGAACGAGTGGGTGGCAGTGTACGGACACGCGCCCGCCAAAGCGACACTCTTCAATGCGAACTGCGACCCGCTGTTCGAGTTCGGAACCGGCTCGTGGAACTCCATATACTTCCCGCCGGAAGGGAATTATATCCTTTTAATAATATACGACAAAGTGATGTGACAGTAGTTTTTAATTTTTTTATTAATAAAATTATTTAATTGGTTAATTGGACAGTAGTTATTCGCAGCGTCCTTAGTTGGAAAGATTGTCATTCTCGGTGAAATAATTTAATATCTACAATATTTACAGAGGGCTGACACCAAATAGCGCACACTTACAGGTTTTTTATTTTTTAAGTGTACAGAACGGTCAGGTCGCTCACCTGATGGTAAGTGATACGCCTGACCATGACAGAGCGGCATTGATTGAGACCAACAACTGATAGTCAGTTTCTAGCCTCCATCAATGTCGCACTGCGCTCGTCACCCGAGACTACAGATGTTACGTCTCTTATACCCAGTAATTTCACTAAGCATATGTTTGCACTCAATTCTCATGCACGCTCACATTTTGAAACATGCACTTTCTTCTAAAGTTGTCATATCAACTTACGTTTTCATCACTATGAGGTATCTTATTGATACCTTTGAACGCTAAAGACATTTCTCGTAGTCGGAAACAATAGATTTTCGATTGTCTGGATTCCTGGCATACAATTAGATTATTGACGACCCATTTGGTGATGCGTTTGCGACATCGACTGCAACACCAAGGGTTCCGGGTTCTATCCCCGGCCAGTACAAACCTTTGTGTGCATGAACATGTATGTTTGTAATGGTCTGGGTGTTTACTATGTATAATATGTATGTATTTACAAAAAAAATGTATATAAGTACGTTTATCCGTTTTTAGTACCCATAATACAGGCTTAACTTGGGGACTAGATGTCGTGTGTAAATGTTTATTATTATTTATTATATGGTTTTTATATGAAGAGTTAATATAAAAAAAATATCATTATCTGATAAAAGAATCACCCAACTTCCAAGTTGGATCAAAATACAGTTGTTTACAAAATTTGATAATGCTTGGTTCAGTAGTTTAGGGCTCCATCGCGGACAAACGACGGGAAATGACATATATATATTAGTTCTTTAACTCGTGCACACATGTCCTGTTAGGTGGCTTTGGTAACATAGCCACTGGCAGTATCGAAGTGTGGGACATGCGCGGTTACAAGAAGATTGGGTCATGCGCCGCCCCAGACACCACCAGCTTGCAGTGGGATCCTCGTGGGGAGACTTTTGTCACCGCTACCACGTACCCTAGGCTTACTGTTGGCAATGGGTAAGTTTTTGAGGTTACTTATTTTAGAAAAACGCAACAAATTAAAAATTATGGCATGTCCCAAAAATAGTGTAGGAAGCCGGAATAAGCTAATGATAAAGGTTTTATTAGCATTCAAAGTATTAAAAATAGCGTAAAACTATTAAAATCCATGTTCTTCTACCATCAGATACAAAATCTGGCATTACACCGGTGCCCTCATGCACAAGAGGTCTTGCCAAGACAAGGAAAACCTTCTCGCTGTAGCCTGGCAGCCGGGCTCATTCCTAAGAGCGAGCTATCGAGGAGTGCTCCTAAAGCGATCGAGGACACCACGCCAAAACCAACGGGCGCGTACCGTCCTCCAGGGGCGAGAAATAAGCCGTCCACATTCACTCTGCATGAGCATGAGAAGCCACATAGACCTGGGGAATCTGCTAGTGGTAAGTAGACTGTGGAATAATTCAGATGTTCCTTCTCTATTACCTCCCACTGCAAAAGCACAAGGTTTTTGCACACAGCATGGAGATCGCGAGATTGGGCTGTTTTTTTTCTTACTGACTACTCCCGTTGGCCGCAGACGGCCTTTACAGCTTCACTGGGCAATTGGCGAGCGCAGATGGCTCTCAGCCTTAAAATTTACATCACGAGCCTAAGGGCGTCCCAGAGTGGGACTCTAACTTCGGCTAATGGCTTGGTAGCCTACTTTATTACATGTTTAGGAAACTGATTGGGCTGTATTCAACTATGCGGACCAGTGATGCGTGGATATTAACAACTACCAACCTAAGATTGGACGACTTTACATACAACCTTTGAATCTCTTCGCAGGCGTGCATGAAGGTTTCCTCACGATGTTTTCCTTCACCGTAAGAGCGTCGGGCAACGTACATATAATTTCGAAAATTCGAAAACACATTGGTACGTGGCGGGATTTGAACCTCAGCCCTCCCGGTAGGAGGGCAACAGTCCACATCATTGAGCCACCGACGCTCTAGACAGTTATAACTATCCATCAATGCCGCACTGCGCCCGTCACCCGAGACAACATCACCATATAATGTTGTCAACATGAGAACACCTAGCGAACGATCACTAATTATATGTATTTATTTCACAGCTGCGCCTTCCAAGCAAGCGTTAAAGCAGAAAGCAAAACGCGAAGCCCGCAAGGCCCGTAAGGACGAAGAGAAATCGAAGGGGGACGAGTCACCTGTACCCGCCGCACCCACCTCGCCCCCATCGCCCCGCCCCGCCTTCGTATCCACTGGTGATCCGGAAAAAGATAAGAAGATTAAGAATCTGAATAAGGTATATGCATATTTATGCACCCTGAGGAAAATAAGACGTCTCAACCATTACACCATATCTTCGAAAATTGGTGGATATCAGTACTGTTAATAAATATAAATAAATTCACTGACATTCACACAGCGCCATCTAGCTCCTAACTAAGCATTAGCCTGTAATATGGATACTAAACAACGGATAAACATACATACATTATTCTTTTGTAAATACATACTTATTATACATAGAAACACCAGACCAATACAAACAGACATGTTCATGCACACAATATTTGTACTGCCCGGGGATTAACCCGGAACCCTTGGTGTAAGAGCCGACATCTCAACCACTTACGCCAGATGGGTCGTCAGATTAATCCTAAATATTTTTGTTCTAGAAACTGAGTGACATAGAAAAGCTAAAACAGCAAAAGGCGTCCGGCAAACCACTCGAGTTGAACCAACAACAGAAGATAGATAACGAGGTGGCCTTAAGGCAGGAGCTAGCCAAGCTTCAGTTATGATTACTAAAAGTAATACTATAAAATGACCCTAGTATTTATGTGTAAGTGAACATGTCTTCTATTTAGATTACCTAAGTACTCATCGTTTACGATCTAGCAAAAATATTATAATATAATAGCCCCAAATATAACTAAAGAAAAAGCAATGGATGAATTGATTTAAGTGAAAAATTTTGATATCTGTCATCCCAGAAATTAACATAGCTTCATGCTAGTGATAGATAATGGAACATTAATTTATAATTATTTGTTGCATAGGTTATCTATTTGTTTAAAACACTCAAATAACTCTTTTCTGGCTTTTGTGCACTAAAACTTCAAGAAATTCATTTTGTAGTAAATACATCTCTATCTCTCTCTATTCAACCTATCGCAGTCACTGGACATAGGCTTCCCCCATTTTGCGCCAGATATCCCGGTCCTCCGCTTTTCTCATCCAGCCTCCACCAGCGACCTTTCGCAGTACATACATATAGACTGTAAATTTGTTAATTGTAGATAGTACAAAATAACTTATTTACAGTAAAATAGCAAAGCAAATATGTTAACATCATTAAAAGAAGAACAACACAACATACATGTGTTACCATGGAATTGCTTAAATAATATTTAATGTAATTAATTACTTTCTATCGAGCAGTTACGCTTTATGCTAAAATAATGAGGTATTTGTACAATTATTATTTTTTCACTAAAGAATATGAAAGGATTATTACAATATTGTTCTTAAAAGCTGAATTTTATTTTCATACAACAATTAACGCATTTTTTTTTCGTAATCATTTACGCCATAATTGTAAACCCGTTTATCGGGTTGAAAGACAGTAGCAGTCAAATACTGTGACTACGTCACATGTTAGTAATGGCCTATGGTGCATTTTTCAGGGTCACTGGATAACTTGTCAGCCGGTTGGCTATATGTTTGATTGCTAGTTTATATAATAAAATAACATTTTTGCAAATAATGGAGCTTGAAGCTATTGGACTCCATTCGTATATTTTTTAAATTTTATAATTACTTGGTGTTCTCTATTTGACAAGAAACAAATAGCTAATATTACCTAATTCATGATGTAACTAAAGGAGAACACTGACTTTTGTGCAAAATTTAACAAATATGATATCAATTTGAAATGTATAGTTATACTAATGTCGTCATATCAGTAAGGTTGCCCATTAAATGTATGCGGCATTATTCAAAACTCGATAAAGTTAACGACTATACATAGTCATGTTATTAAATTAAAAATCGGTCCTGAATCAAAATTTTAGATGTTTCTTTTTTTAAAAACCACTAATTTTAACCTTAAAAAGGTTACGTCATATTATTTTATGTCCTTTATTTGTAATGATTTGTTATTTTTTTATATATGTGTTTGTAAAGTTTAATAGTTTGTTAAGTATACTTTTTCAAGTTAATTTCTAATAATTTAATTAAACATTAAGTATATCATAGCAAAGGCATAAAGTCCATCCAGAAATTTATTACATTGTATTTAAATATAGGAATGTATCTATGTTTTCTTCATTGCTAAAAATAGAATATAAACTTGCGTGTAAATCATTGACAGCAATTCATTAATTTAAAGTCCTATATATATCTAGGTAACTTGTTTCAAATAACTATGTTATAGGTATATATCTCACATTATATATTATTTACTTCTTTGCCAACTAAATTCAATTAGTGGCATAATTTGCATTTCAAATTTAATTAGTTAATTAAGTTTTTTACGTTTGTAATAAGTATAGAAGTATTTGTTGTTAACAAGCTCAAGATTTTCCTTCATCTCTAGTAATGCATTGACGATATTGTATAACAATAAAAGTCAAATATAATATATGATATCAAAAAGGAAAAATGAAAATTGTTTGCTCTGAAAAACTAAAATATTTTTGTAGAAATTGCAACCGTTCCTTATTTTTTCTGCATTCAGTATGCAGGTAGATACTTAGTTTTTCCGAGTGAACAAATTTCCAAATATACTTTTTTACGGAGATTGTTGAAATGTCAAATAAAAAATTATATATTATTATGCGTTTAATAAAGATTTACAAAAAGACATGCCCTACTTTTTATTTGTAAAAAGGTAGTTTATATTAAATACTTTTTTTATAAAGTATTTAAAAGTTACCTAAACTTAATTCTGAAACTTCTAACAATCAGATCATTAAGAATATACTGCCCTTTATTTCATACTGGGTTTTATATAATTATCTATAATATAAGAGAATAACTTTGCCTATTTAAATATCACAATACCTTTGCTTATACAAGAACCGCCGAATCTTATGAAATAAATTACTGCAAGACTAGAGCGTGAGTGAGTAAATATTTAATTTACCTAAATACATTATCAACGAAGCCCTTCTAGAACACCGTTGACCTCTATAAAAATTAAACGGACGGTTAAAATAATTCTATATTTTAGGTTACCCACACGATAAATACAGATCTACCTTATCGCGAGCACACATGCCGCACCATACCACCCTACATATTGACAAGTGCTCTCTTTCCTATTAAAAAAAACCTACAACGATAAGATACTGATTGATATGCGGAGTGGTTCTCTCATTCGATCGGACGGACTGTTGACACGCGGTATCGGCGTTGTTTACGATCGGGTTTATTGTTGAAGTGACAGTACAGTGGTCGATATGGACATAGACGATTGTGATGAGACCACCAAACTGTTGAGGAATAGGACTCGTAGTGATTTGAACGCGAAGTCGGGGTCGGATAGTGGTGAAGGTGGGAAGTTTAGTGAGACTATAGTGTTCGATGCTAGAATGATGAAGACGTCGACACAGGTGGAAGAGCTCGCAGCGACCTGGGGCGGTCGCAACTCTTTGCCGGATTCGAGGAGATTGCGACGCGCCCACTCTTGGTCAGGCTTACCTCCGGACGACGTCAGTTCAGAAATAGAATATTGCGGGAACGGTTAGTTGATAACAAGATACTTATATCTATCTAGCACGATTCACTATCATAATTTAAACAGGAAAGTTGGGTAGGTAAGTATCTACCTGTTTACTCATAGTTGAGTTCGTTGTATTTATAGGAATCTAGGTACAGTGAACTCCGCACAAGTGACAGATTTCATTCAACTAAGTAACGCTACGCGTAATCTTAAGTTCATTACCACACCAATTTTGATAAGTTACTCATTAATAAATTCAGCGTCGGTGGCTTAATTGTGTAAGCTGTTGCCTTTCGATCTGGATGGTGCAGGTTCAAATACCTCCACACACCAGGTATATTAAAATTTTCGAAATTATATAGACGCTTATCCGACGCTCTTACGGTGAAGGAAAACATCGTGAGGAAACCTGCGCCTACTAAGATATTCAAAAGTTGTGCGTGTAGTCGGCCAACGGTCCGCGTGGACGACTAAGGCCATAGATACCTATATAAATATGAAACCTATGATGCACCCTACAATAGTCAATTATTTTTGTGTCTGTGCGCGAGTATTTTCCATGTGTTATAGTGAATCTACCTACCTACTCTGATAAATGTAGGTAGGTACTAGCTACATAGGTTCCTACATACATTTACCAGAGTATGAATAGGTACAGCTAAGGTGGTGACCGCTATCTCTTTAAACAGTATTATAGTAATTCTGTTTTATGTCAGCATTTTTGTATGAGAAAAGGCGAAGTATTATTATTGTAATAATGTTCTAAGAGAAGGCGGTAGACCCACAGTTCTATTCAATTATATTCTGTAAAATTGAATTGTTGGACAATACAATTACACTATAAAATATACCTACATAGTGTGTTGCTTGCTACATCTACACGTGCTGATGTAATTCCGTTGAAGTGTTATTGTTATGATAAGGCCAGTGGCATTGGCAATACTAACTCGAGAACTGTACAACTATGCACTTATCAAATATGCACAATTCTTGTAAAAAAAAGTGACTTGTTCTTACTAGGCTAGGCTATGGAGTTATGCCATAAATAGGGCGGCAATGCCAAGGACAGGACATGTACTAGGAAGGGGCGGTTAGACCAGTTTGGCTATCCAGCCTAAGCAGACTAAGAAATGTTCTTTCTTTTTTCATTTGTTCCTAAATGCTGCTGATAATTTCCCGGCCCCACTGCACCCCTGGTACTCGATTCTAATTCATAGGACATAGCATTAGCGTCAGTTCAATTAGAGAAAAACATAGCGCTCATTACTCTAAGAGCATGTTAGGATGGTCAACCCATTTGCACTATTGGACTTTCGTTAATTATAGTGGGTGAGTCACAGTGAATTATATAACAAGCCAAGTGACCACTAAATATGTTGTAGAAGTAACATCTCGCCTAGGCAGTTGTACAAGCTCGCATAGGCTGCGATGGCTATTTATGGCTCTGCAATCTAGTTCGCCTAGTGGTGTTTAGATGGGTTCAAATCCCATGGGTAGGGCTGTCTTCAGTAATCTTATGTACTCGTAAATAACTTTCAATAGTCCTTACGTAATTAATTTAAAAGAAAACAGTAGGGCGACCGTTTTTTTAACTAAGGAGGGACCTATTGGCAGGGCCAGGTACTTGCCCCTTGGCCACATAAAGAATGCGTACTGAAGTCACTCTGTGCATTATTCTCAGTTTGGGTTTTTGTTTCTCAGTTACAAATATGAGAACGAACTGATTTAGGAAGTAGGATAGTTCTAAATATCGCATGGATTAATTAACACATAGTCCCAAAGTATAGGTACTAACGTCTTAGTATGGTGAAATTGAAATTAATAAAAAAAAAACAAAAACTTCAAAAATGGAAGTTAATTCGGTTCATAGCTATGTAATTTTAAAATGTTTCTTTCCAACAATATCTTTATTAACTTACGGTACATAAATTAGTATCTAAATTATACCCATAAGTACTTGAATTGCGGAGAAGGGGCTATATTTTGAATTTATAAAAATATGGATAACTTCTTAAAATATGTAGGTACCTAATATATTTCTCGTGTGATATCCTGAAATGTAAGAACGGAGCTTTTAACAATAGTTAATTTCATGACATAGTTCTAGCGTTTTATTTTTTTCTTTTGAACCCTGTTAGTCAATAAATACCTAGTATTTAGGGAAAAGGCTTTGTGTTTTTTGTCACCAATCCAGTTGATCAATTTATGTAAAAAGAGCTGATCTAATATTAATTGAATTCTTTATCTCTCGTTATCTTAATTAAGTTAATCAGCTTACAACATTTTCTTACTGTGAGTTCCCTACAAATCTACTCACTGACTTGCATTTTAATCAATGAGATAAGATAAAATATGTGTCTATTTAGTTGTAGGTAATTTGCAACATCTGATAAAGTCTGTACCTACCTAATTTATTATCACTTGTGTATTTTATTGTTTCATACCTACCTACACAAAAGTTGACGCGTGTAGTTCTATATTAATCACACGTAGATGCAGTTACCTATGCAAAATAAAAATAATGATTCATTAATTGGATGTGCCCAACTGCGGACCGCAATAATTTGAAAATCATTTGATAATGTTGATCGATTTGGTGAATAACGTGGTTGAAAAGTCAGTTATCTCAGAAATAGCTAGATAGATTTCTAGATCGTAACCGAAACCTTTAGTGTAGAAGCTGACTGTTTTCCATTACCCAATTTTCATGTTTTCCCTTAAATTTCTTTAGATTAGTACGAACACAAACAAGGCCAAGGCCCGGCGCGCTGCGGTTCTTGTCAAGACGTCAGCGGCTGACTCTGGCATCCCTAGCTCTGGTAGACTTCATGAGCTTCTGCTCCATGAGCGTGATGGCGCCTTTCTTCCCACGAGAAGCGGCTGCAAAAGGACTCTCGGACACAATGTGCGGGATCGTGTTCAGCTTCTATGCGATCGTCATGTTCCTGACGTCACCCCTTTTGGGAAATTCGTAAGTATTTTATTCGTACTTATTTTCGGCAATGCTTAGGCAGTGGCGGGGCAAGACCTAAATTTGATGTGGGAAACTGGCAACCCATTTTGCGAGGCTTCCTGGTGGTTAACGAAAAATGACGATGAAAAATACTCAAATTTTTATTTATAAAAATGCAAACTTGTCATTGTACATTATTTAACATTATTGTCTCGAAACTAATGTGGTATTTACAGGTTGGTATTGCCAGATTCTTGCTAGCCGGTTTAAAAGTATTTATTGCTAGACTAGATGAGTAATTATATCTATATTTGCGTTTGCGAGCCTTCGAGGCGCGGGGCCTTGGACCGCCGGCCGTATGTTAAGGCTCATGTCACCCATGCCTTAACTTACTTAACTTAACCCGCTCCTCTCTCGTAGGTGCTAGGTTCCTACTGTGCGTAGGTACTAGCTACCTACAACAAATTGACACCATACATACTAAACAAATATCTTAATCAATCAGCCCCACTTCAGAGCACAGAGTTACCCATATAGCACAGCTATGAGAAAAATTTCATAAACCAAAATTTGTGGGTTAAGGGGTGTTACCACTGCGATCGAGGAGTGTCGGTGGCTCTTGGACTGTTGCCTTCCGATCTGAAGGGTGGAGGTACGAATCCCGCCATGTTCCAATGTTTTTTCGAATTTTCGAAAATATATAGTACGACATCCGACTCTTACGCAGAGATTCAAAGGTTGTACGGAAGTCAGCCAATCCGCATTGGACTCACATGGACGACTAAGGTCTATACACCCTATACGGTAGGCTCGTGCCCCTCTCGGTAGCGATGTATAATCAGCTGAAGATGATGATGACTACTGCGATTCTAAAGTAGAACTTAGGAACAACGGCTTGTGGGACTCCCGAATTATATCACCACGCAAGTCGCATTGACTTGTAGGTGTTAACGATTGCCAACCTTAGAACTTAGAAACAACGTTTGACGAGACTTCCGAAGCATGGAAAATATTGTCTTTTTGTTCCTGAGGATACTATTTTGGTCACCCATTCAATGAAACACCATTGCGATAGTTGCTTGACATGCACGATCGTCAACCGAACTGACTAGTTACCACACTACAATCACTAGATTGACCCTTAAATAACTAATTTACGGAAAAATGTGAGAAGTATTCGATCGCAGCATCAAATATTTACCATATTTGATGCTGCTTTCGAATATTTGATAAATAAATTGGAAATACCGTTGATGGAATAATTACCTTTTTAGAATTTTCCATGAGATAGACTTATTTATCCGTAAAATATAAGCACGTCATTTGTAATAACTATTTTATATGCACACACTCAAAATGATTCATTGAATAGTACAGAGAAACGTTACGATCCATTATCTGGATGTGTAATTAACACTGAATCAATAAACTAATAAAGCTTATTTACATACGTCATTATTCATGTATCAGTCATTGTAATTTTTAGTATAATGTCCAGTTTATTGTCTCTTCTGCTTTGATATAGATAGGATTGAATATTGCAAGCTTTTAAATGCCAACTCAGACGTATCTAGATCATTTCTTTCCAGAGAACTGTTGAGCCCTAGCCTCATTTAGGACCCAAATCATTTTTTTTCTAAAAAGTTTTCTTACCACTAAGCCACCAGGGAACCAGGCACGTTATCGAATAAGACGAGAGTATTTTAAAGTAAAGAATCATCATCAGCTCATTAAACGTCCACACCTAGGGGCACGAGCCAACCGTAATGGTGTAATAGGCCTTAATCGTCCACGCGAGCCCAGTGCGGCTTGGCCGACTTCACGCGCATCCTTTGAATCAACCTTTGAAAAGGTTCAAAGGTTGTGTTCACGATGTTTTCCTTCACCGTAAGAGCGTCGGATATAATTTTGAAAATTCGAAAACACATTGGAACGTGGCCGGATTTAATCCTGCGTCCTCCCAGTAGGAAGGCTACAGTCCACATCATTGAGTCAACGACGCTATAAATAAAGGATAAATGTAGGTATCCAGTAATTTCACTGTCTGTTTCAAGTCTGAAATGGTTCCATGAACGGTCGCAACAACGTTTGTTCCATGAAGGGTTCATCCACATTAAATAACGTTCAACCAATGAACTATTCGCCTACTGCACGGTCCGCCAGTGAACGTATTTTTTTTTTTTCGAACTGACTACTGCTGTTGGCCGCAGATGGCCTTTACAGCTTCACCGGGCAAGTGGCGAGCGCAGAGGGCTCTCAGCCTTAAAATTTACACAACGAGCCTAAGGGCGTCCCCGAACGGGACTCGAACCTCGGCTTAGGGCGTTGCGGGGGGGGGCTTGGTAGCCTAACATATGTTTGGGGAGAAAAGCGGCCCGGCACATGCCGGTTACGCGAATAGGGACTATCCCACCACCTTCCCATGGCCTGACGCAACCTTCCGGTTATACAGGCCTAAGCACGGGAGGTGCGCGCGGAACTATGCTTTACGCTATCACCGCGCGCACTTCTTGACTCCCTACAAATTATTTAACTCTTTGTCCTAGTGTCCCCGTCACTTCTCCCCCTTCTGGGCGTGACAAACACACGTACGCCTTCGGTCTCCGCCGTGCGGTCGTCCGTGTGCCCACCCAATCGGTGTAGCCGCTATCTAGCTACCTCTGTTTTTCAGCCAAGGTCTTCGTTGTTAATTATCCAAAATATACTCCACACTTAACCTCTCTAGGTATCACTGTATGCTTCTTCACCTCCTCTGACGTTCTTGTCTTTCGAGTCCGCCTCGAATCTTATACACGCGCGCGCGAAATCCGTAGCCTCCTGAAGTTCGCCGCCGTCCCCACGAGATCGCAGTAATGAACCGGACCCACCTGAAGGACATCCACATTATCTAAAAGTGCCCTACGCGCATCCCCGTAGAGCTCGCACTCCCATAGGACATGGTCTACGTCCTCTACTTCACTCCCACAGTAGCAGGACCCCGTGTCCGCAAGGTTCATACGGTGGAGTCTACCCCTAAAAGCGCCGTGACCCGACAAATCTGCGACTTTCATAGTCCGGCTCAACCCAAGTCGCCTTGAGTCGAGCCGCCACGTCCGGGAAAAACCGATATAACTCCCGCCCTTCTCAGATGTGTCCCAACGCCGTTGCCATTCGGCGACGACGGACTCACTGATGCTGAGTTGGCACTGCTGCTCTCGGCTTGGAACCCGCGGACTCGCGCGCCTACCTAGTCTGCCTGCCCGAATTACCTCGAGGTCGCGGGCAGCTCACCCGCCATACTGGCAGGGCGTCAGTGCTCGTCGACCGGTACGCCTTGGTCAGAAGGATCAAGGCGGGTCTCTGGGTGCGCAAGAGCGCACTCCGCACAACGTAAAGGGACGCACGTCATGGAAGCACTCCGCAGCATACGTTACCGTGGCAGTGTAAGTGCCGCGATACAGGATCCGAAGAGCCGAATAGGGACTGTGCGAACCTACAGGGACACGCGACGATGGCCCCCGCCGGCGGCGGAATCTCGGTTGTCGATTTGTAAAGTGTAATTTTAGTGCCAGTGAACGTTTGACCAACAGAATGCTTTTCAGCCCATTTTTTTTTATTCACAATGTGTTTACGTTTTTTAAGCCCAAAGAATCTTTCACTAAAGAACTATTCGCCAACTGCGAACATTGATTTCATTGACTGTTTCGTTCACCCTTCAGCCCGAAACATATTCCTTTTTAATGCCACTAATTTACGACACCGGTAATCTAGAATTATCGGTGTCGTAAAGCTAGTAAAATTATCGGGTAGGTATAAGAGACCTAACATCTGTTGTCTCGGGTGTCGGGCGCGGTGCGGCATTGATGGAGAATAATAACAGTTTACCAGTTGATGGTCCCAATCAATGCCGCCCTGGCGTCAGGCGTATCACTTACAATCAGGTGAGCGTCCGTGTCATGTACACTTTGTAAGTCATTAGGGGGGCCTTCGTTCAGCGTTGGATATTTTAGGCTGTAAGGATGATGGTGATGAGCCCTGTTATGAATTTAGAAATAGGTAAGATAGAGTACCCACGCAGAAGGCGCTCTACCGGCCGTCTCCCTAAGTAAAAATGGGAATATTTACTTTATTAACCATTGAATTTGTATACATTTCAGTTACCATTAATGGGTGCGAAGTTCATGTTTATAATGGGAATGTTCGTAGCAGGCACTTGCAATGTTTTATTTGGGTAAGTACGAGTATTTAAAGGAAATGCTTTTAATACAACACGATTCATGAAGTTTACTGAAAGAGGAAGCCATTACGTCTTATGCTGGACAATCAACTAGTTTATAACATTTTACTGCAGAGCACAGGCTATCCCGCGTAGCTAGGCTGTGAAGGTTGTTTCGTGCCACGCGGGCCCAATGCCGATTCCTGGGTGGGATTGGGCTTATCGTACACTCCAAACATAGTTAATAATAAACTAAATACATGCACAATCTCACTCAAAAAGCGTCCGCGGAAAGTTCTGCCCATCGTGCGAGTTGCAGAATTTCCATTCATAATCACGTCGCTCGTCATAATGACTTAGTAGTGTGCTCGTGCTTTGATTTTTGACTCTTTAATTAAGCGTCAAGGTTAATGTAAATGCATAATTCATCATCATCATGAATTAAGCTCCTTCCTTAATTATTATACTAGAAAGCAACTGTGTAAGTCTGTGAATTTTTAAGTATTTAGCATGAGTTCTCAAGGTCAAATATGAAATATCCATTAAAAAATAAAAAAAATGTTTGGTGCATATCGTAGTACAATATAGTCCTTAAAATAATAAATAACTCATTGAAAGCTACCAAAATGTTTGCCACTCAGCAGGGCCGGATCTAGGGGGGCAGACGGGGGCACGTGCCCGGGCGGCACGGTCAGGGGGCGGCAAACCGACTAATGGACCACTCATCATTTACCTTACTTGCCCGCGGAATAAATAATAGTACAAGTGCATGGCCATAGAAATACGACTGATAACCGGAGCGCGGAGTAAGGCATGTTACTGAACCATTACATTTTTTTGCATAGTTCTAAATAGGCGCCCGCAGATCACGGTCAGCAGGCGGGTGCAGCTGCGATCTGAGGAATGACGCTGTATACGAAAACTCTCTCGTCGATCTCTATACAGGGCAGCAGTGTATTATTTCAAAGTTACGTAGTTATTTCTCTATGTTAATTGATGCCAACTTAGCTGCTTTAAAGCTATATCATTTTCATGATGGACAGCTACAATTGAAAAAAAAAAAAATAAACAATTAAGCTCCTTTTACTTGCATCAAGCGACCACGTTTTTTAAGAAAATATACAAAATAAATTGGAAATAAAACGCCTTTTTCATCCAGTGTGACTTCGAAAAAGCTGAGGCGAGTAGTCTTATTTCATTATAGAACTTAATTGATTAATATCAATACCAATAATTGATAAATTGTAACTTTTTAATGACATTGCTTTTTTGCCGAGGTTAGGATGGTTATGAAACAGCTTAAGCGTTATTAGACCCCCGCTACGACGGATATACCGCAGAGCTTTTGAAAGTAGGGGGCACGCCAGTGCTTAAGACCCTTCAGAAGCTTTTTAATTCCGGAATCGGTGATGGTGCGACACACCAAAGGTGAGGAGCAATGGCGTGGTGGTGTTCTTCTTCAAGAAAGGTGATTAAACCTTTTCCCTCTCTATTCAACCTATCGCAGTCCACTGTTGGACATTGGTCTCATTTTGCGCCAGATATTCCGGTCCTCCGTTTTTCTCATCCAGACTCCACCAGCGACTTTTCGCAAGTTGTCGGTCCATCGGGCCGGAGGGCGTCCTACGTTACGCTTGCCAAGACGCGGTCTCCGCTCCAGAACTCGTCTGCTCCAACGGCCATCGGTTCTGCGACATCATTACCCACTGCCACTTCAGTTCGCTAATCTGGCGAACTATGCCGGTAATTTTAGTTCTTTGCGATAACATCATTTCTGATTTTATGTATAAGAGTCTCCCAACATAGCACGCTCCATCGCTCGTTGAGTAACTTTGAATTTCTGAACCAATCCGCAGTCAGTGTCCATGTCTCATCTGCGTATGTTGGTATGGGTAGGACGTATTTCTCAAAGACTTTTGTCCTTAAGCGTTGCGGAATCGTCGACGTGAAGATCTGATGTAACTTGCCTGATGCCGCCCAGCCCAAATGAATCCTCCTACTAGCTTCCCTTCCGAAATTGTGCCGGTCAAGTTTTAGCCCAAGTAAACTTATTCTTGGACAATCTGGAGAAGGACGCCACCGACGCTTATCAGAAACGCTACCGGTCTATAATTCTTCAAGAGAGCTTTTCTTTTAAGAGCTTCCAGTGTAGTTCCCAGGTAGATGACGGCATTAAAAGAGCTCACCTAATGTCCTAAGGATGGGTTGTCCACCGGTGTTTAGGAGTTCTGTCGTAATACCGTCATCCCACGGGGCCCTTTCATTTCTCAGTTGCTTCAGTGCTGCACTAATTTCGCTAACGTCAACATCCGGCATATCCTACGTACAATGGTGCCTTAGTAGGGCACGTAGATCTTCGCTGTCTTCGGTCTGTACTGATGAGCGCTCGACAAATCCATAGAATTTCTCAACCTCTTCCAGGATCTGTTGGCGTAATGTGAGTAGTTGGCCATCTGCTATATTAAGCTTCACCAGAATGCTCCTGCCAAGTGGTTTTTGGAAAACTTTGGGCCCCCTGTTCTCCTTAATAAGGTCCTTAATTAACCTTGTATTGAAATAGTAGAATTCTCTGCGAACGAGTTTTCGTATCCGCTTGGAGAGAGCCTAATATTCCGGGTATGATAAGTTAAAGTCAAAATTCATTTATTTAAATTAGGCTTACAAAAAGCACTTATGAACGACAAAAAATATAAAAAAACAAATTTATTTCTTTGAACTGTTCTTTAAGAGAGTCACGTGGTCTAAGGTTGTAGATAAAAGCTCTTTTTGTAGCACAAATATTGTATCAATGTCGGCAGCCGTACCCACAACGGTAGACCATACGACATTACATTATAAAAATGACTAAAATAAACTAATCTTGCCGTTTTACATCTGTTACGAGTTATCTTAGATATTAAAAGCTTATTGAAGAATTAACGACCCATTACGATATTGTGCTACATCTTCAAGTTATTCTCCAGAGTCATTATGATCCGTCTCGCGCATATGTTTGACGATTTCCAGAACAAGCCGGGTTCCTCAAAGGCTTCAGCACCATAGACTACATATTACATACGCTGTGGCAGGTTATACAGAAGAGCGGAGAGTATAAC
This sequence comes from Leucinodes orbonalis, assembly GCA_019425675.1. Taxonomy (NCBI): domain Eukaryota; kingdom Metazoa; phylum Arthropoda; class Insecta; order Lepidoptera; family Crambidae; genus Leucinodes; species Leucinodes orbonalis. The sequence goes on along the minus strand of PQWD01005372.1, from coordinate 47,842 downwards.
TGACCATTATGTTTGGCGTTGGTGGACTATGAGAAAGCCTTCGATTCGATCGAGACTTGGGCTGTGTTTCATTCCCTCCAACGGTGCCTGACTTGACTACTGCTATATCGAATTGTTGAGATGTTTGTACGAGAGCGCTACTATGTCAGGCCGAGTACATGAAGAGCTTACCATTGGCTTATCATTGGCACCGAGGAGTAAGACAAGGAGATGTAATATCTCTGAAACTGATCACAGCTGCGTAAAAAGTTGCAGCTTTGTCCAAATGTCAATCAATTTGGGGACCTATTATATAAATTAGTGAAATAATATAGGATGATAAAGGTAAAAATAAATAAAAGAGGGCGGGGGCGGCATTTCTAAATTTTTGCCCCACCCAAAAAAAATTGAAGATCCGGCGCTGCACTCAGCTAATGGCATGAAGAAGAATAAGCCCAATGGAATACTTGACTCCAAAGGCTGAGACATCCCACGTCAAAATGTATTCTTCATACCTTTTCAGGACCTTATCACTCATACAAGACAACAGCACATTCACATGGCTGTGTTTCCTAGTCCGTGGGCTGGAGGCGCTTGGCGCCAGCGCTTATTCCACCGCCAGCTACGTGTTCGTCGTGAACGCCTTCCCCGACAGCATAGGGTCTGTGCTTGGTATCCTGGAGACTTTCGTGGGCCTCGGAATGTCGGTGGGGCCAGCCATCGGCGGTATGCTCTACTCGGTGCGTACAAGTTGGTCATTTACTCAAATACTGCCCACTGCTGAACATAGGCCTCCCCCAATAACTTCCACGCCGACCTGTCGGAAGCTATCTGCATCCAGTGGGTACCCGCAACCTTCCTTAGGTTACTTTTATATTAATAAATCAAATATAATAATGTTAGAAGGTTTGATACTGCAGTCGTCCGGGAAAGTAACCACCGCAGTTATATCGCGAAATCGTCCCATGAAGCACTTCTGTGTTTCGAGAAGAAGCACAGTGAAGTCGGTAACAGAGCTCCAACATCTGTAGTATTGGGACAAGGGATAGGGCAGTATCGCTTGGGTGGGCGTACCTTGCTAGTCGCCCTGTAACATAACATAAAAAAATATTCTCACTTTTTTTAAAGCTTGGTTTTTTGTAAGGGATTTCACTCGCCCAATCCTAATCTAAAGAATCAAAGATTTGCCCAAGCGATATATTACTAAAGTATCTATCATCAAACTATGTCAACTTGTTTTTATGTTTCAGGTAGATCGGGGGATTTGGCTTACCATTCTACACTTTGGGCGTTGTGATGGTGTTGACAGTGCCAATTAATTTCTTCTTGCTTACCGATTGCCAAGGTAAAGTATTAATTTGAACGTGAATTGAGTGTTGTGTTTCAATGTGTTTATATTACATACTAAACTAATATCTTAATAAAACATGTTTATATTATGTTTCTTTGAGGCGTCTGTCAGAACACAGCAGGTAAAAATTTTGAAGACTATGTATATCACCTTCAATGACAAAACATTTCCCATTCCGAAGTTGAAATAAATTTTACCTAGCTAGAATACTAACATAACATGAAAAATGATGCCATATTTTTTTACAGAATATGCTGTGGGATCGAAGTCGGCATCAATAATGAGGCTGTTCAAGATACCATCTATTATAATCACTGGCTTGGTCATCGTGGTAGTATCAAATACGTGGGTTCCTGGATCCAACGTTGGAACCCCATTTGCGCCAGTTCAGCCTCTCTACAGAACAAATAGGCCTAATCTTCCTGTTATTCTCAAGTCTTTACGGTATCTTCAGCCCGATCTGGGGATGGGTCGCTGACAGGTATAATAATTAACTTAACCCTTTCAACGCCAATGAAATCTTAAGGCGTTAAGTAGGTAACTAGATCTAGATTCCTGGTATTTAAAGGGTTCAATACATTCGTTACCCTATAGAGAATCAGACCCTTCTTCTACCTATTGATTCTTCAATCGAATATATTATAAAATCTAGGATCATTTACCTTTTAAGACTCAAGTGTTCAAACTTCAAGTAGTACTCGAAGGTTGAATTATTTCAGGTTTAACATACGATATCTCAAATGGAACGAGTTTGCTCAGAGCAATCCAAAATCCAAATCACTCGTTTCTTGTATTATCTTATCACCTTTCCTTTTTAGGGTACATAATCATTGGTGCATGATGGTATGGGGACTATTCCTATCGACAGCGGACTTTTACTCCTCGGTCCTGCCCATTCATCCAGGACTTCCGAGGTAGGGAGTTTAAATCATTCTTTAAACCTTTATAAGATCATTTTGTTATAAATTATGTATGCGTTATTAGTAACAAATTGTTACAATGGCGAATCAAAACCTTTATCACAACTCAAAAATATATGTTGCGTTTTCTTTCCAGAGACTTGTGGCTGGATTTGGTGGCACTTTCAATATTGGGTATATCCGTAGCACTGACGCTGCTGCCTACCTTTCAAGGAGTCTTAACAAGCTCAATGTTAGTATATGTGTTTTTATTTAATTTGAACATTAAAAGATAACCCCGAAGTTAATTTCAAAATAACAAGTACTTCTAGAATCATCATGTGTTTTTATAAATTATTACATAAACCATAGACCTACAATCAATGATGATGAAGCTTCATACATGATTTCCACTTTCGGTGCGACATAGGGCAGCCGGTTTCTTTGGCAATCTTGCTGTCTGTTGTAGGTGGGACACCCAAGTAGGTAGACATCAGGGCCTAGTTTTCGATTTTGAAGGGTAAACTACAGGCTGGTAAGGGTGATCTTGTTTTCATACAAGGTTCGAGTTGCGACCTTTTCATCATCAGCTCTTTGAAGATCTGCGACCTTGTACAACCTAAAAAAGACAGATGCTATGATGGAAATAGAACAAAATGTAAGGTACACACGTGGATGAAATAATCAATTGTTCCTTATGACGAAAAGACCATTTTTTATCTTTTTCAGTTACGAAGGTGGTTGTCCAGAGGCTTTAGCCACATACAGTGCGGTGGCTGGCGTCTGGTCGTGCTGTTACTCCCTGGGTGAGGTCCTAGGGCCCGCACTGGGCGGGCACTCTCCCAGCGTTATGGTTTCCCTTTATGCGCCACTCTTTGCGCTGCTGCTTGCTTCACTATGGTAAGTAAAGTTTATAAATCACCAGGTTTTTCAATTCAATCACCCAGCCCATAAGAATTTCTAACCATTTTTTATGTTAAAGTTTACAGGACGGTCAAGACGATCACATGATAGTAAGTGATACGCCTGACATGGCACAGCGACATTGAAGGAGACCAACAACTGATAGACCGTTATTATTCTCCATCAATGCTGCACTGCGCCCGTCATCGAGACAACAGATGTTAGTTTTAATACCCGATAATTTCACTAGCTGCAGGGCACTGCAGCATGTTCATGCCGAAAACAAAAGTGCATAGCACTCTTATTTCACGGGACGATATCTGGCACTACGGTGGAACCTACCTAGACGACTCAGTATCGAGTCTACCACCTAGTAATACTGTTTTAAGAAATTATTAAACAGGCAGGTACAGTCTCCTTTACTATTGATCTTATATTTTTGCTTCCTTCTTAACAGGCTGTGGTGACGCTAACGTTTTTCTCTCTCCGCGAGTCTACAAAGTGGGACAACGCAGACTCTGTCTCTCACACGCAGTCCATCCCGTATACCGACACGACTTGGAACAGCACACACTTCTGCCGGACACGCAGTGCACCAGACACCAGGCTGGAGAACTCACCGCTTCTGACTCCTTGCTCGTGCAATACCAGAAATGGTAGGTTATAGACAATCTTCTTGACAGTAAACTGTCGATTATAGCAACATTAGTGACCCATATGGTATAATAGTTAAGAACTCATCTACTCTACTAAGGCTTCCGGATTCGTACCTTCAATACAGCTCTCTTATAATCAGGCGTATCACTTACCATCAGGCGAGCGTCCTGACCGTCCTGTACACTTATAACATAAAAAAGTGTCACTGATACAGTGAGTGTAAAGGCATTGTAAAATAAAGCATGCATTTGTGTTAATACATGCACAGTGGATCATCGGCTAACAAGTGAGCTGGTTACTCATGTTAATGAAAGAATTGGCAGTGCAGACGACATGAATGAGTCCCGTCCGGCTTTAGTGCCGTGAATGAGAACTCTCCACTCCACTGTCAAGTGTGAAATAGATCAAATAGAAATAAGTGATATGTGGTCTATTTAATGCAAAATACCAACATCGACAAAAGACCATATTTGTCATCAAGTAAGCAGTAAGCTGAGATTGTATTCCTTCTGGAAGACTGCGCATTAAGAACCGTATGACTTATGAACGGGAATGGGTGCAGACTGAACTAAAGCAAAATTGTGGATGAGTTGGTACTAATTTTAAATGTTAAGTCACAGTAATTACTTATTTGACTGCCTGTCTAAGAATACTTCAGTCCGGAACCCAGCTTAAAAAATAACTATACCTAATTGCGAGATAATACTAGAGTAGGTACTAATAATGAGTAGGGCGCAACCATACCGAGCGTATGTTAGGCACACGGTCTTCTCCAAGTATTCTCATAAGAAAACCAATAATTACTCGTGTCTAATGTATCCATCATTTACCAAGCCGAAGTAGATATAATACTTATGATACAAGTATAACATCTTACTATCTATTACATATCTAAAATATCTGACCCTTAACAAGAGTGACAGTTTCTTTTCATAAAGTGTAAATAGGTGTTATACAAATTTAAATGTATGTTAATATAAAAATACAATGTATCGAGAAGACGAAGGGTAAAAGCCTCTTGTCATTCAAATCCGAAATATTTTCGTTGTTACAATACGTAACTTTTTAAACTTTTGTACCTATCTGAAATTTTATATATTATTTTGTAATTATGATGCTTAGGCTCTTTCGTTAGTGTTTTCAGTTTACAAATAATTTAATAGGCATAACATACAAATATTATAATATAACGTTACATTTATATCGGCAAATAAATCATTTTTGATAACAATCTGTTTATCAAGCTGAGCGTAGGATGATCACCAACGCAGACAGACAACCTAAAATAATGGTCGCATTACAATTAATGCTGATGTGTAGGTACTATTAAGGTGGTAGTTTGATGTCCAGAGTATGACGCAATGAATACACCAACCACGACATAACATTCGGGAACAAGCAAGAAACTTATTTTACCTAAAATATTTAATTAACTAGAAACTTAACAAACTAACAATATAAAAACACTAACATTAAACTGAAATATTATAACTAAATATAATAATTAAAATAACTCCCTTTAGGCAAAGTTCCAGAATACTAGCAGCGTTACCCCTTTGAATTGCTAAACTAATTCTTTGACCGAGGTAGCTGCCAGATCTTCGGTCTCCAGTGATGTCGACTAAGCGTTTCGAAATTTATTTAAAAAGCCTACATATGTTTATTTTTCTAGGTTACTACGGTACATCGCCACCACGACTATGTGTTCATCATAAAGCAAATAAGAGCGGTTCGGTTAGTGTTGCAGAAGCATTACTCTACTTCCTGAAGTTCCAGTATATAACGAACATGTACATACGGTTGAGGAAGTCTAAAAAGACGAAACAAACTGTTAACAACACATTGTATCAGAACTATTTGGAAAAAGAGCATAAGAAAAATGAGGATATACACAGAGCAAACATGAACAATAATAACTATCGCAAGTAAGCTCTCTATTACACTCGATTCCTATTAATTAATTTCGAAATTACCTACATCATACTACAAAAATGCCCGTAAATAAAAACCTCTTTACATTCTTTTAGATCTGAAGATAGCTACACTGCCTATTTGGATAACGCAATATTCGGCAGTCCGGAAGTGATGGAGAATCTAAGCACCGATCACTTGGCGGTGAAGAAGAATAACACAGGCCTGGTGCCAATTCTCCTTGCCTGTGACGAGGGTAAAAAGTCTTCGGGTGAAATAATCAAGCATAACCTCCAAAAAGTGCAGTTCTATGAACAAAATCAAAATTGTGCAGCAGCTTTGGAGAATATATTTGTTAGTATCTCAAAATTACATTTACCTACATTAGGATGTTGACTGTGCTCAGAAATAAATCTGAAGCTCCTATTGAAATTATATGAAATCTTTGCCGTCGTCATTTCTTTTTTAATATAATTTCTTTACACATTTAAACATATCTGTAGTTACGAGTATGTTAGTCCAAATATAAAATCCTTATTTTTTAAAATTATAATCTTATTTGAACTATAACTCAACATATTTACTAACTGATAAAACTGATAATATTATAATCAATTGTGAGTTGCTAGTTTCTAATATTATATTCTTAATATTCTAATATATTAAATTGCAGGAGGGCTGTGAATGCAGAGACGGTGTTACATACGTCCGAGGGACAGTGACCGTCTCTTCAACAGGAGCATGTGAAGTGTAATTAATGTACTTATTCGTGATTATAGATGATGTTAAAATTTTTATTCTCAATTTTTATCTTAAGATTATTCCTTTAAGTTTTAATATACTCACTTACAATAAACTTGTTTCTCATTTAAAGGCCCAAATCTCAATATACCATCGATGTTGCGAGTTGCGCTTAACTCAAAGCGCTGCCCCTGCCGTTTCAGAATAGCAAAAATATTTCACAAACAGTTCGGAGTACCAGGATAAAATAATATTGTAGAGGTGTATCTTTCCCTCCCTCACATTCCACCCACCCTAAGGCACTCACCCCAATACAGAGGCACCCCAGTTACTATAGCAACCCGCGACGCGGCCCGTTTCACTCCCTCCACTTTCTGCTCTCCCAGTTGAATCGACCTCTGCTGACGATTTTGCGACGTTGTCATGGAGATTTCGCAAGTTACCTTGACCACTGTCCACTTTGAAAAGGTGAATATGAAAATGAGCGGATTTTCCCTATTGGTTTTGTTCATCGTTAAACGTCGATCGTAGCAACGAAAATCGTCTGGCGCACTTTTCTACGAGCAATAGCGAATACGACGATACCAGGAAACCATGACGCTGGTGTAGTTAACTGTTCATCGTACAGAGTGAACGCGTGAATAAAGTAGATCCTCGTTTAAGTTCAAGTGTATGGTTATTTCATTTAAGTAGGTACATTGAATTTCCCGTGAAAATGTTAAAAAAAATGACAACAATTATTGCCTAGAAGCCACTGCCACGTCTTAAGAAGAGCTAGATTTTGTTATCTGTACTAATATTATAGCGCAATTTAAGCATTACGACTAAAGTATTTGTACTGCATTGATGACATATAAAACACAATTTAGTATGAAGCCTCAAATTACCTTGATATAAAATAAATCAAATCAAATATATGTATTTGCGATACATAATAAATAAGAGATTGACGAGGATATAAATATTTTCATTATTTCTTAATCAATGAAACTCAGATTAATTTATAAGTTACTAGCTATCAACTTTTTTTTTTGTATTATAGATAAGTTTATTTTCTCATTTTCATAATTCTCATGAGATTTCGATACTATGCGATAAGTTATCACTGATAACATTTTAAATATCTACCCCTAACTTCTTAAGGGGTCTCTTTACTCAATCGAATGAAACATTCATTCACGCGATGACGCTAACGTAAAATGGCGCCGATTGCAGAATGGATGAAGCGTCTGTGGTACCAACATATCATAATACAATAGGTGCCAACTCTTAATTTAGAAAAAAATTTTACTCAAAATATTTATTTTTTACCGGTTGAAAAAGTATATGAAAATTTTAATATGAAAATCAAAAACGCAAATTCATGAAAACAAGTTCTATAAAACTTTATTGATTACGGCTTATTCTGGAACGGGGCCTTAGTATCAATGGAGGAACGTGTTTGCTAAGTTGGGATTGGACGATGGCTACCCGGAGGGATGGGAAAAATCAAAGAGGGAAGCACCCTCTATGCGCGGGAAAGAGTCGGAAGAGCACTTCTTTGTCTAGCGTGTTTGGATATATCCACGTGTTTCTGCCACCCTGGTACCAGTTGTTTATGATTGGAGTAACAATTCTGATACTGCTAACAATAGATACAAAATATCGTACGTAGTATAGTATGTATCTAGGCAAATGAGAAGAACCGTTACTACGCACCAACCGCAACAACAAAAATGAATATGATAAAATTATCTAAGCATGGCAAATGTTTTCCAGATTAGAATTAGGTTCCTATCTGTTATATGAGTTATCCCTATTCAACCTATCGCAGTCCACTGCTGGACATAGGTCTCCCCCATTTCGCGCCAGATATCCCGGTCCTCCGCTTTCCTCATCCAGCCTCCACCAGCGACCTTTCGCAAGTCGTCGGTCCATCGGGCCGGAGGGCGTCCTACGCTACGCTTGGATATATGAGTTATAAATGCCTAATATTGTAAAAAATATATACTTGACTAGTTTACAATACCCGTGTAATTTGAAACTCGCCATATGGGCTGATAAAAATATTTCATCATTAGTTTTCAATATTATTATGAACGCTGATAAATTGTACTTTTGGATGTCCGTGAAAATGGACGTGCCTACAATAAAACCTATATTTTAATTATTGTTCGTTAACTTTTATATTTGAGATCAATGCAAAAAAATGTGAAGGGATCTTAGTGAACGGTTTATCGCATGAAGAAAAAGTTTTGATTAATGGTGTGAACCGTCCATATCAACTGTCTTATTATAAGAAAAATAAAACTGACCACATGTTTTCTTCAGTTACAACATTGGTCTATCATAATGAAAGTACTTTCGAAATTGGATACGCCGAAGCTGGAGCCGGGTGCCAGTGCCTATATGAGTAAAAAACGGTTTCGCTACGGCAGTCAATCATAAAGAAGACATAATTTAGGGGGCGCAGTGATGGAATTTACGCGCAAAATTTAAATGGGAATCGCAAAAACGAAATGTAGTTCCTAAGCAAACATTGGATTATTCTATAAAGAAAAGCTTTTTCTTCATCGCTTCCCGTCGAACGTTGCACATTCATCATAGCGGGAACCATACGAAATCGAGAAACGGATTCATGAGAAAATATACAGTTTATTATCGATGGTGAGGTGATACATTTATAAGCAACAAAGTGGGTTATTTAGATAAAAAATAACAGTTCTCATCGAATACACAAAGACCTACAGTTTTCCGCGCTTTGAAGTGAACAGGAAGGGCGTAGCGCATTTCTGCGGGAAAAACGAAGTTTACGTTGCTGATAAGGGAAACATAAGTTGCTCGAAATCGCCAAAATCAAAATATCTTCGCTCACATTCGATGATAACGACAATATGATTTATTCTGACCCTCATCAGATTTCAGTTGGAGCCAGAGCTTTGCGATATACCACAGAAAGTTGTGAATGTCAACTATTTATTAATAATCTAAATAAAATTACGTATTTGATTGTTCCCATTTTTTACCTCCAATTTAAAGCTATGACGTCAGACATGTGAACGTCAGCAAACTCACACCATTATCCGATTATAATGGAGCACCTGTGTATACCAAACACCCACCGCTCTAATCCCCTTAAACTCCCTTGTGACGTCACTGGCCACTGAACTGGCATTTGGCTTCAGCCGTAGGTACTTATTCCATTTTGAACTTTCTGTCAGCGTAGATTGGTTTAAAATTAGATGCAGGGCTTCACCGAAGTGTAGCAAACCTTATTGGATCAACGAACAGTGTTTAGTGTGGACTACCTATGACTGCCAAATGAGAGATTTAAATTTCTAAAAACATTATGTTCACCATTAATTCTTATAATTTGAATTTACATTTCTGTTAAGCATAGAAACCTAAGTATATTTACTTAACTCGAGTGCTTTTGCGTTATCAATTTAATTAAACGAGCCAGAGCTGTTTAAAAATGTAATAAATTGGTCTGTTCTCACTCATCTCAAAGCTGCTTTTACATTTAAATATTTTATAGATTTTCTATTGTGTCTGGATTCCCGGCGTTCAATGGGTTAAAAACTGAACGTCGCGACGTCCTGGAAACTATACGCAATGACAAGTTTTAATTAAGTAGATGCTCTTCTTCACATTAAAACGTTCTTTTATCATGAGCTTCTTGTTCTTGGTAGGAAATTGTTCATTATTCGGCGTATTTTTCGAATTTCAGGTATATAACACAGGCAATAACCTCATTAGTTGTTTAATATGGGGTTAGATATTTGGCTTGAGTCCCGCAATGTAAGGCTGAACTTCTCACACCAAAACTAAGCCATAACACAAGAATTATTAAAGTATTTTTAGATTATAACGGTTTTAGCGTTTTCTGCTGCAGGCAAGTACCGGTTTGAAAACCCTCAACTAAGTGTTACTTATACCTACATAAAAGTTACATAAACAAGAAACTACTTAATGAGTACTTCAGTATTTTGCACAATCGCGACAAAGTATTAAATTTGATTGGACTGACGCAAACACCATTTTGCAATTGCTGACCGCCACGTCCAATTGAACGATTATTGTATCTTTGTGATATTTAATAAAATCATCTAAAGAGACAATTGTCACATTTTTTTCTCGCACGTGGGCAGCGGACATTTTCGTTTGGCCTCGCGTTATCGCTTAAAACCAATAAATTGTTTTGAATCCGGCTGTAATGAGATTGGACAGATGACCCTGTTGAAGCCATATTATTTAGCAGTACACGTATAATTTTGTTAATACAGGCCAATGTCATGACCAAAAGGAGGAGAAATACTTATAATGTTTCCCTCGGATGTCATCAAGTAACATTGTTTTTTTTGTGTGATACATTTTTTTTGCGAAGTTTACAAGACGGTCTGATAAGTGACTGATGATAAGTGATACGCCTGACCATGAGAGAGAGCATTGATTGAGACTAACGACTGATTGACATTTATTATTATCCATCAATGCCGCACTGCGCCCGCACCCGAAATAACAGATGTTAGGTCTCTTATACCCGGTAATGTTACTAGCTTCAGTGCCCTCATACCAAAACACAGAAGTGCAAAACACTTCTATTTCACGGGACGATATCTAGCACTGTGGCGGTACCTACCTAGACGACTCAGAACCGAGTCTTAGTTTAAAGGTAGGTACTAGTAAATACTAGTTTAAAGTTTTAAAACCTGGTCCCCGACTGTGATACAAACAGACTAGGTATTTTGGGTTAGTATCTGCCTACCTTGTGACCAAAAGTCAATTAGGATCTCTGTAGCCGAAGTGTTTAATAAAATTCAATCAAAGAAAAGGATTGTTTTCATTTTTATTTATAATAAAGTTAAATGATAACTGGAAATAACTTTTTTAAATAAATATCTTAAAAGAAGGTACAATTTATGCATCTTTGCAACATGAATAAATTTACAAATAAAAATAAGAAAGTGTATAAATACCTAAGAACAAACATATGAGTCAAAAATGTTAAGATTAGGATAATAATACATTATTATGAAACAAGTAGGCACTTGTTTTCAAAACAGTCTCACTCTACAATTTATATGACATTCATTGCATTACTCATATCACCAAAATAAAGTACTCATTAACATTTCTTTGAATAAGGTAATAATACCCTGGCTGCCATTATTCGCAATATCTATTTCTACCGGAATTTCCATGAGAATTGTGACTGACAAGTGATTTAATGAAACTAGTACTTATTTAGGTAATAAGTAATGACTTCAAAATTACTGGCTCAGATGTTGACGCATTCAACTAACGGATGTACCATTCTGAACTGATCTAACTATGTAAAACATATTAAGCATATTCATTAACGGCTACCTAATATAAACATCAGGAAGTATTTTCTTATATCCGTAGACTTGTGAGCATCTAATCGAGTATATCTATTGTGTTTTAGGTTCAAAATAGGACAATACGAACTTAATGCTTTAGTTTAAAGTTAATATGTCTATGTAGTTTTACGTTAGATTCCCACCTCTACCACACATTGGTAACTAAAATTCCTGTTGCATTATGATTTAGTAATAACAAAAGCTAGGATTCCAGTCAAAGCTGAAAAGATGAGACTGGAATGGTCTACCTGCACTGTTCCACACAAACCATTTCGGGAACCACAGAGAGTTTTTGTTTTGCAGCATCGTATGAATGGACTCGACTTCCCACCGAGGCAGGGTCCCCGGTATTCGGGAGAACAGCACGAGTACAGCTGTGCAGGTCGCCCTTGACCCGCCTCTTGGCAGAAGTTCAGGACTAAGTGGTCTTGCACAGCCTTCAGGACTTGAATGTCCCTAAACTGCTGATAGCTGACCTGCTGGTTAGCGTTCCTGTTGAAAATATAAATTGAGTATATGAGTAATCTATATTAATAGTAACGAAAAAAGTTATTACTTGTCCGGATCCCAAAGTTCAAGAAACACGCTTAGTTTCGATCTATATAGCGTTTCTGTCGTCAAACACCCTTTAACGACCTACTGCAGAGCGCAAGCCTTCCACAAGCGAGTTGCATAACGCTCGATGCTTAGCGAGAAAACAATGAAAAGAAACACAACAATACAGACTTAAGTTTCGGCTAATCTTCGGAACCTTCGAAAAATTAAAAAATGTAAACTACCACTAAGGTAACCATACCATTTGACCATCGAAGACTTGCCAATAGCCAGCAGAGTCGTTCTTAAATACAAAGCGTATTCAATATATTGCCAGCCTCGTCCAGAGAGCCGTAAGTGTCTGAACTGTTGCCGGAACCGGGCATTGATGTGTTGCACATGAAACAGCTGGTCTCTGTTGACGGCTGAAACATTGAAGATATTAGTTACATTATGTTAAATATAAGTCTATGTTTTCTATAAATAATATGTATGTATTTACAAAAAGAATAAGTATGTTTATCAGCTATTTAGTACCCTGACAACAAGCTCGTCGCTTATATGGGCTAGATGGCGCTGTGTAATGTCAGTGAATTATGATTATTATTATTTTGAAAATTACAAAAACCAGACTGCTAAAAACCTACTGAAAAGAAAAAAGATGCTCTACCATATAGTGCAACATTATATACTTTTCATGGTATGCAGGCGGGAGATAAACAAATGAGAACATATATTACAATAATTTCACTACATATACTTATATATATTTCATCATATATATAGCTTTTTATTTAGTATATTTATATAGTTAAGTCTCGACAAATGTGAGCGACTGTATTCGAGAAATTAGACCTGGCGTGTGAGTATCATTGGGTTCCAACGACGGAGAGAAACCTTAGCCTTGAACTTGCATAAAAAATGCAAATATTAGTCATATAATGTTGCGTCGTAAGTCGTTACTAAAAGCATATTACGCAGCGCCATCCATCCATTGTCACAAGTTATCTCGACCTTTCAATAACTCTAGGTAATACGCGAGATATCTCGACCTTCATTCAGCTTTGTTACTTTTTGTCATCCACACAGATTCGGACATTATTCATTTATTGTTGGACGCTGAAGGACACGCTGGTTATGTTTGGACTGTAATATTTTACTTCCTTAAAGGCTGAATTACTTAGGTAATTCATTACCCGGTTGATATATAACGGTATGGGTGGGTTTGGGCAAAAGGATGGGGCAGACCTATAAATTACTGAAAGCATAATATATTTCAAAGCAAAGTCTACTTTTCTTGCTAGCTCTCAGTTCCTTAATATTATTAATGTATCTGTCGCAGCTATCTGGTTAAATTAGCTATCTAATTGGACGCCTAGGCCGTTGTTTAAACGTCGGAATTCAATTAAATGGCAGAAGACTTCTAGCCATGTCGTTGACCGCAACGTTTAACCAGATGGCTGAACGTTGATTAGTAATTTAGTTACTTTTATTTGGCACTTTCATGTTTCATAATAATTTTGACTATAGAACATTTAAATTTTCCTTATAATTGAACAAAAACAAGAGATAATCAAACCACAACATGCACTGTTAACATTGTTGGCGCCATATTTATTTTGGTGAATACTAGAGCTGCTGTGGACAAAAGCAGAACTAAGTTTGAATCATTTAGGTGAGCCTTGATCAGTCATTTCTAAAGAACTAACTTTCAATACGCCAAGATGTTAAACGTTGAGTGATTTTAGTTCAAACAATAATCGGCCTTGGCATACAGTTGGATGCCGGCGCTTAACGAACGGCCTAGGCATCCAATTGGATGGCTGCGACATATCCATAACTATAGTATTGCCTGAGTTAGAGATGCAGTAAACTGTCTACTGGTAAGTAAGTTGGAGTAGTGAGGACGTCAGTGTAGGTGTTAACTTCTGAAATAAGTGCTCTACTTAAGCACTTATGTCAATGACGATTTCTTTTTTTTTCAGTCCGGAACACCACCATTCTATAGGCTAGCGAATTATATAAGAGAGATTAAGTTACCCATATTTCGATGGAGTATTGGCTAACGCGTTCGGTTGACGATCATGCATATTATAGAAATATAGCAGTGACCGAAAAATTATCACAAATCCCACCGTACTTCGGAAGCTAGGGCGTTAGTTTGGGCTACTCCATCCTTGGACAGTAGCCATTAACAGCCACCAATCCGCTTTAGTGGGTTACGACCTAATTTCCCCATATCCATGCTTTATGGGAAAGCCTGTGCCCCGCATTGGAACAATTTAGGCTGTTCGATGGATACAAATATCTATTATTACTCAGACCACTTTTCATCTGGACAAAGGTTTTTGGCGTATATTAATTAACAGGGCTATAACGTCTATTGTACCCACGCCCTATCAATGAATTTATCGGTCCAATCAAGTGCAGCACTACGATCACTGTGCCCGTTGTCTAATGACCTATGACAATAAGCAATTCCACGCTCTGCTGATCACAATTACGAGTAAGAGACTAAAACCCAAGACACGTCTCGTTTGTAGTTACTCTATATAAATAAATAAATATCCACTGACATTCACACAGCGCTAGTCCCAAGTCCAAGCGAAACCTGTATTATGGGGACTAAACAACGGATAAACAAACTTATATACATTTTTTTTGGAAATACACGTACATTTATTTATTGGTGTGGACTGTCGCCTTCCTACCGGCAGGGCTGAGGTTCAAATCCCGACACGTACCAATGTATTTTCGAATTTTCGGAAATATATGTACGTTATCCGACGCTCTTACGGTGAAGGAAAACATCGTGAGGAAACCTTCATGCACGCCTGCGAAGAGATTCGAAGGTTGTGTGTGAATCGTCCAATCCGCACTGGGCCCGCGTGGACGACTAAGGCCTAATCACCCTATACGGGTAGGCTCGTGCCCCTCAGTGGGGACGTTTAATGAGCTGATGATGATGATGACACATAACCATTGGTGTAGTAGTCGACGTCTCAACCGCTACACCAAATGGGTTGTCGATCCACCGACATTCACACAGCGCCAGCTAGCCCCAAGATAAGCATGAAGGGAACTAAAAAATATAAATACTCATACTTTTTTTTGTAAATACATATTATACATAGAAACACCCAAACCAACACGTCATGTTTTATCAGAAATCCCTCAGAGAAGAGGTAACTCTCCTCAATGCAAACCAGCCCTACTTTAAGAAATAGAAAAAGAAAGAAAGAAAAAAAATATCTATTTTGTTTCCAAAATATTAATATTTTTATTCTTCGACAAAAAATATTTATAATTTTCAATACTATAATGAAAGATTTAAAGATGACTCACTCATTCATGAGTAGGTATTTTTGTTAAGTGTATCATTCGCGTTGGGGGACCGCTTCTAATTATTTCTTTCTTATCTACGATATTTTTCATATCAAGTTCAGTCCCCCAACGCGACGTTTTTTTTAGAATTATTAATAGATTCTTAGGTACTTTAACATTAAGTTTCTTATATTATTTTTTACTTTTTAAAGGGAAATTACTTAAGTTCTTGTGTCGGGGGTTTTTTAAATTTTTAATTTAATTTTTATTTTATATTTTTTATAGGTAGGTTAGGTTAAGTTAGATTTTAGTATATTATAATTTACTTACTACAATTTAATGTCAAGCTCGTTCGCTATTTTACTTATTAATTACTAGTTTTTATTATAAATAGGCTAAAGGTCACATTGTTGCTGATTCCAAGTATATTTGCAGTCATTTACTCTATCCACTTTCACTCCTCACAAAAACGGCTCAACCGATTTTCATCAAACATGTCTAAGAACACTCGCACATAAGTCACCTTTAAAAAAAAAAACTAAATTGAAATCACTGCATGCGTTCGGGAGTTATGATGCCACAGACAGACAGACACACAGACAGACACGTCAAACTGTTATACACCCCTCTTTTTGCGTCGGGGTTAAAAATACGTATTATGTACCTGGTCGTGAGTTCTTCTCAATTAAAATTAGTTTTTCATATATAGCTCGTTGTTGGTTTATGTTTCAAATAATTTCTCTTGTGACAACTGGAAATATTTTCTAAAACTTAAATGATTTTAATATTTTTAATATTTTAAAGATTATAATAAGAACTAATATTGGTAATTTGAACATACTTTGAACGTGTAAAACTTCTACGAATTCTCATTTGAACTATGCTCAATTAATACAAATATACTCGTATTATTGACTAAGTTCAAAGTTATTCATTGAATACGACTAGATTATTGAAATTCATTGTGACCTTTCGAAAGCAATTTATTAATTAACGTTGTCCAAGAGATGTTGTAATTTCACTAACCCGGTGTCAAAACCTTCGACCCACGTGAGCTTGACTCAGACAATAGATCTAATCTATCTAGCCTATTAAAGTTGCGGCCATATTTGTATTAGTCATTCTTTTTTGGGAGAACCATAAGGCGATTGAAATAGGGCCCTTATTGTATTAGAGGAAACAATCCCGATGACTTCGTAGATTGTAGGAATAATCATTCTAGAATGTTTAACAGTATTATACAGTGTTTTAGAGCAGCAAAAAAAGTCTGCTTCAGCCATCAATACTGCAACATATGCTCGGCCCTGCATAGTCACTTCTAAATCCAGAATGATTTGTTGGTAACATTAGTTACCGCATTAATATCTATATTTACTTATTTTATACCTCAAACACAGTATTATTTAAAAGGACATCCGCCATCGACGTGACAAATTATTTCAGCAGAGATATAAGCAATGAGCCGTCGATTTTATTAGAAAATGAACTTTATTCATGATTCCCAACGCTGTCCAAAGATATTTTTCAGATAGCCAAAGCACGGAAAGATGCGATAAGGACCACGAAAAATGGAGGCAGCTTTTACGCCTTCTTCCGGTAAGGTGTCTTGTAAGAACTTAATTGAATATAGAAACTTTTGAGTTTGGGAAGCAAAGCTTTACATAAAACCATGGATTGTTCATTAATTTCACTCTATCTACATGATAAGTCAGATCATGTATCTAAAACACTGTTACCCAATTCAAAGATAAAGCGAATTTAGTCCTTATTAATAAATAAAAGTAAAAATAATATAAAGGCCGGCAACGCATCTTGTAGCTCCTTTGGTGTTGCAAATGTCCATGGGCGGCAATATTCACTTTCCATCAGGTGATCTGTCTGCTCGTTTGCCCCCTATACTATATAAAAAAATGTAATCGTATGGTCTGATTGATTGAATAAAAAAACGTGTCGTTAAAATATAATAAATGATACGGAAGTGCGTCGAAAGGAAGCAAGCACACCGGATAACACTCGTACATGGGGCCCAACTGTGACGGGGGGCTCTTGTGCCCAATGCGATGACAATCACATCACTACATAGTATAAAACAAAGTCGCTTTCTCTGTCCC
>PQWD01005372.1:0-28430 GCA_019425675.1 Leucinodes orbonalis | reverse complement strand
CTGTCATCCTTAAAAAAAAACTTTTAAAGGGCCGGCAACGCACTTCTGGGACCTGAGGTCTTGCAAATGTTCATGGGCGGCGGTGTCACTTACTATCAAGTGAACCGTTTGCTTGTTTGCCTCCTAATTCAATAAAAAAGGCCTGTGCCCTACTGTGGGCCATTTTAGGATGATGATGATGACGACGAGTGTACTTTTTTCTGCTGTGTGAGTCATACTTGTGACGTCAATTAAAATCCCCTATAATATTTTTTGTTGGTTTACCTGTATCGCCGTTTTCCTCTACGACAATGACAATATATAATTTATTTTGAAATAAAACTAATACTATGTATATGCAAAATTTTGGATAACATAAATGTACTTTTGTACGATTATTTACATAATTAGCTACAATACGGAAATGATATGATTGAGTAAGTACTGGAATTTCTTCAAGTTCTCAGTTAATGGGTAGAGTTACTTAGGAGTGTACGGTCCAAGTTCGAGGCAGACTTACGCCCGTTTGTTATGAAGTATTTTTTTGGGTTGTGAAAATTAATTTTCAATGTGATTTCAAATATGAGGATAACAGCTTCAAGCACACAATTTGTATGGGTCCTGGGCTCCTTTGTAACACAAATGCTTTATGCGAATTATAAATATTGCACACAAAAACATAAATATTGCTTGAATCTGCGCAAGTATAATTGTACAAGATTATCTTATTGATAGATCGATAGATAAATCATTTTCAATCACTAATAGACATATATATGTCTATTAGTGCAATGCTTAAAGGCAAAAGTCTTTGAGCAATGCGTCCTACCCGTACTACGAGTGACATACGCAGCTGAGACATGGACATTGACTGCGGGATTGGTTTACAAGTTCAAAGTCACTCAACGCGCAATGGAGCGAGCTATGCTCGGGATCTCTCATAGGGATAAGATCAGAACTGATTTAATCCGTAAGAGAACTACAGTTACCGACATAGCCCGCCGGATCAGCAAAATGAAGTGGCAGGTGGCTTGTCATGTATGTCGCAGAACCGATGGCCCTTGGAGCAGACGAGTTCTAGAGTGAAGACCGCGTCTCAGCAAGCGTAGTGTCGGACGCCCTTCGGCCCGATGGATTGACGACTTGCTAAAGGTCGCTGGACCGTGATATCTGGCGCAATATGGGGGAGGCATATGTCCAGCAGTGGACAGCGATAGGTGAATAGTGTGCATGAACATATCTGTTTGTAACTCGAAAAATGTAAGTATTTTTATCAGTTATTAACTACTAGCTCCTCGCTTAATATGTGGCTAGATGGCGCTATGTGAATGTCAGTGGATATTTAATTTATGTTTTAACAGGCCTATTGCTATTTACTTAAAACGTATGAATTTTAATACGTATGTTTAATATGTATGAATGTTTGTAGCTAGAGGTATTAATATGTACATACCCATTATCGTGCATATTATGGGAACAGAGTGTTTAACCCTTTAACAGTCGCTGACAGCTATATCCAACTAAATAGATTTGCTGTTGTGTCTGGAATCCTGGCGGTTAAAAGGTTAAGGATTTTTCAAATGTAGTGTAAATTAGAACACTTATTAGAATAATACAGAATTATTTATGATAAAGCACATAGCACAAGCACAGAAAAACTAACAAATATAAACTAGGTAGATAGAAACAATACAATCTAGACTTTAATTTTCACTTTGTCCTCCTCTTCCGAGCCCACCTGTAAACAAAATAAATTTAAAATGTCAATGATAATTTGACTATAAATAGTTCGTTTAAGGATTAAATGACTCTTTGAAAAGGTTTACTTTCACAAATTTAACTATATCGAACGTGTTAGGTAATATCAACTCTCTTTAAATCACACAATCACTATAAATATAAGTGAATAAATGAATTTGAATATATATATTTACAAAATATATCTAATGCCACTTTCCAAATAATTAGGTGACGTTCTCACATAATACACAATCTCACACACTTAGGTTAATATAAAGTCAAGCCCTAATAAAAACTTATTTTTAACACTTAAATATCATAGAAATATTTTCAAACTTACTTAGATCAGGGCCATCTACGATGTGAACTGAAAATAAAAAATAGTAGGTATTAACACAGATAATATAATATATGGTATTATGTAAACATAGAATTATAAAATTTTCTCTGTTTACGTATGTAAACCTTGTATTTGTTATAAATTACTAAGAGCATTACTTATATCAAGCACCAGGCCAGGAATTCGTGCACAAATGAAGTTATTAAAGGAATTATTAATTAAAGAAAAAATACAATCTAAAAAATAAAAAAGGCCTTGTTTATCCTATATTAAAAATCACTACAGGAATAAGTTGCTATGAAATTAAATAATCATTTTATTATGTCTACTGATTATTTGATCTTTACTTATAAAGACACATTAAATCAAATTTTCGACTTTAGGTAAGTTTGGGTTGGTGTATATGGGTACTTACCCTGTTCATCGCCATCAACGAAGTGAACTAAAGAAAAAAAGAAAACATAGGTAAGTGGAAATCAAGAAAATTGTATCTGATTTAGCACTCAATTTTGAGATTATGAGATAACTACCTAATATGATAAATATTTTCAAAAACGAAGTACAATGCGAATATTTGATATAATTATATCAAATACGATACAGAATTAAGGCTCTACTAACTGTAAACTGAGGGAATTAGTACAACAGAGGCCTTTTAAGGCTGTTGTGACAAAAACACAGCGGGATCTACTATTTTGTAAAAAAACTATTACGCGTGATAAATATCACGTATAATTAGTAGGTCCTACTAATGTGATATACGTGTTATACCTACCGACTTTAGCCTCATATTTTATTTTGTTACCCTAAAATTCGTTTTGCCCTTTGATGACAATTTTATTTATTTATTCAACATGTAACCACACATACATATATGTTATTAAATTAATAATGTAAGATACAGTCGTGTAATCACACAGATAAAGCAATGCTATCTGAAACCTGTAACGTTTGAAATGCAGCGTAACATTTCGGTTCAGCTATTTTATTAGTTGAATGAAACCTATTTTATTTTATTCATTTAATATTGATGCGATGTAAGTGATCCCAGTTACGGACGTCGGTGGTTCATTGGCGTGGACTGTTCAAATCCCGCCACGTACAAATTTACTGCCGTAATTTTGTACGCTTATCCGACGCTCTTACGGCACGTTACCGAGTCTTTCGACACGACTACACGCTTTGGAACAGCTCTGAGCGGAGCGTTGAATTTCGGTCCGAAGCTTCCCCAATGTTCAAAATCATTGGAGAAAACATTTAGTGGGGGACGTTATGGTAATGATAAATACTTATGTACTAAAACTAGCTTCTAGGTTGTTTTGATGTAACCATTTACAAGCAATCGCAGTCTTGGTAAGCGTCTCAGTCTTGGAAAGCGCCTAAACAAAATTAGAAGCAACTAAACTAAACCGTACTATTTTGCTTATAAAAGGAATTTATTATTTCATTATGCGTTTCTCAGTGAATTAAAAGGGATCATAAAATATAATATACTTGTAGAATTACCTTGTTGATCACCATCGACGATATTCACTGCAAACAAAAGGTGTTAATAAGTTTCTTCGTTTAATAGTATATTACATAATGAGTTTGGAGTACCTATGTTTAGGTAAGAAAAATGGATAATTTATTTTTGTTGCAAATATCAACATACATTTTACAAAGAAAATAGTCCAACTAATATAAATAGACACATTTATGCACATACTCGTCGTACATATATCTATGTTTGTACTGCACGGGAATCGAACCTTTAGAGGTATAAACTTGAATCTATAATTTAAATAGCCTAAAATAGCCGACTTTAGGGCACAAGACTTCCCATCAGGTGTAGCTATGATGACGACCATCGGGCCGCAATCTGGCTACGTCAGCCCAAAGAGGATTGATGGGTGTTATCGACTATCATCCTAGGATAGTAGAAGGTACTTCGAGTTAAGGAGCCTTACAAAGCACGGAGGTACTCAAAATAGTAACTATTTTTTGGTTACCCGTCTGTTGAACGTAATTTTTTGAATTGGGAATATGTTTACTTACAAAATAACATATATTGTTTTTTATGTTACAAAGTGCAAAGGACGCTTGTCTGATGGTAAGTGACACAACAGCATTGAATGAGAGCAACAATTGATAGTCAGTTATTATTCTCTAACAATGCCGCAATGCGCCCATCACCCGGGACAACAGATGTTAGGTCTCTTATGCTTGTACCCAGTAATTTTACTAGCTACAGTGCCCTCATCCCGAACACAAGTTTTCATATTTCTATTTCACGGACGTTATATACCACTGCGGTGGTATTGTCCATACCTACTTAGACGACTGAGAAGTCTACACTTTTACAATAACAAAAAAGTAAAAAACAGGTAAGTATTCTTACCTGCACTGCCATCTGATCCATTTGCTGTAAAAAATATCATAGTAATCTATTAGTTCCATATGACAACATAAAAAATTTGGTATACTTCACAATTTTACTACATATGACATTTGGCCGCCATCTCACTAATGTTAATGAGAAAGACTCAATGATTATTGGTACAGATAGTCATGGGCACTCGGTCCTTCATAGAAAAAACGTGTGTGTTGCCGACCGAAGGGAGAGGAAAAATAGAGCAAAGGTATGTATCAGATCTACGGTAAGCTAACCTTACTAACTGGGCGAAAAACAAAATATAGAGTTATTTGGAGGTTTCTGTGAGGCCGTGGTACCATTCTGGTCGAGCTGACCCATTTTCTTTTCTCTATTTTATGTATATGCGATAGGTTGAATCCGTTGAATAGAATGTTATAAGAGCACAGGACGGTCAGGACGCTCACCTGATGGTAAATGATACGCCTGACCATGACAGAGTGGCACTGAGACCAACAACTGATAGACAACTATTATTCTCCATCAATGCCGCACTGTGCCGGCCACCAGAGTCAACTGATGTTAGTTCTCATAAACCCGGTAATTTCACAAGCTGCGGTCCCCTTATCCCGAAACCCAAAAGTGCGTAACACTCGTATTTAACGGGACGATATCTGGCTGCGCTGGTACCTGCCTAGACGATTCAGTACCGAGTCTACCACCTAGTACAATTTTGCCAAAGCAAGGCTCTGGCTCACCCACACTTAGACGTGATGCCAATAAAACTTCTATCGTAAAGTCCTATGCTTCAGAACTTGTTCATTTAACAGAAATTTCCATTGCCAACACAATAGTACCTACAGCAATTAATTAATTTAAGTATGATCTAACATAACTCATGAATATTCATAAAAGAGTTTTTATGAATATCCTTGTCTACAGAATTATTCATAAACAACATTTGATATGTATATTTGATGTTTCCATTAAATTACAATAGCTTTATCATCATTAATTCCAGTTCAGATGAAGAATAAATAATTTTATTTATTTATTTATTTCGTACAAAGGTTGACAACTTAAAAGTAACAAAAAGGAACAATAAGTACAGGTAGGCTTATCTCTAAAAAGAGATTTCTTCCAGCAGACCAAATAATATAAAAGAAAACTAAAATGTTAGAGCGGTAGACGAAAGCAACCATGCACAATATACACTAATACTAACACATGAGATTAATATATACATATAAGTACATGTACACACATATAAATAAATATACTAATATATATGAATATATTATATACGTAAATACCAATAAATATACACAATACAATCAAATATATAACATACTACAATACAATACGAATTACATATAAAAATATATATGATGTGTGTAATCCAACAACATACTGAAATAAATGACTAAACAAATTTAACTTTAAAAGAAAATCACACATTCAAGAGCTCACCCAATTCTACTTTACGTAACAGGATTTTTTTTAATTTCTTTTTAAAAGAACCAACAGTTGGACACCCACGTAAAACACAAGGAAGTTTGTTCCAAAGTCTCGCAGCCTCAACTGTAAAGGAATCGCTGTACATATTGGAAGTACTCTTAGGAATTTTTAGAGACAAATTATAGTAAGAACGATGTGTACGTCCAGACGAGGAAAGATATGTAAAGCGCTCCCTCAGGTAGCTCGGGTACAAAGGAAAGAATGTGTACTACTCGTATTTAAAAAATTGAATTTATTGTAGGATTGATTTACACGTGTATTTTTTTATCGGATGCTTAAGGATGCTTGAACGCATGCGTGAATGGAGCTTTTAAAAAAATATCGACAGATACAGACAGAGGTGTTTAATTTACACATCGCCATTTAGTTCCAATTGAAGCAATAATCTAGTACTGAGTAAATACTTTACAACGTACAAACTACCATACCTACTTATAATATCATAAATTCTCAGATCAATACAAGCAGAGATGCACAAAAATGTTCATAGTGCACGGGTATCGAACCCGGAACCCTTGGTGTTGTGGACACTTTTTAACTATTCTGCCGATTTGGTTGTCTTCACCGAAGCCGACCCTAACCACCCGTGATGCTTCCGGCCAAAAAATCGAAGATGACCTTTTAGCCACCTATAGCCAAGACAAGCTATGATTCAAATCATTTACTAAATTTGGTTGTACAATATGGCTGATATGTAAAGCTTTGTTTATTGTGCAGTTAGTGTTGTGAAAGAGAGAAGACAGGGACAAATATCATGAACTGGCGAATGCTTTTGCAGCAAATGGTCCTACGTCAATTGCCGATGGGCTCGCAACCTTGGCTTGCGGCGCTACGGGGCTGGCTGGGTAACCTAGATTAACGGGGAGCCAATCAAACCTTTAGCCATGTATACTTGACGACCCATGTGGTGAAAATATGATTGGAAGACCGAAGATTTGCGACGTGCCCTATGAAGTGTGTAGTACATACTACTACGCACATAAAGGCACGTCGCATCCAAAAATCATCCAAAGAGGAGCTTTTAATAGATTATACCTTGAGGTCTGGCCGTGGTGATGGTGAAGAGAGCCACCAGGAAAAATACCAACTGGAAATAAATGAAAAAAAAGTTTTTTATCACGAATATCCTACTAATATTATAAAAGCGAACGTTTGTAACAATATATAAATTGCACATGTATGTTTGTTACTGTTTATCGCAACAGTTACTTAATTGATTTTGACGAAACATAACAATAGCGTACAGAACAGAATAACACAGGCTACAAAATTAATAACAAATCATAATAATTATGATCATCATGATCAGCCCATAAACCCCACCGAGGGCCACGAGCCAACCAAAGGCCTTAGTCGTCCACGCAGGCCCAGTGAGGATTGGTCGACTTTAAGCATAATCTTTGAATATCTGCAAGCGTGCGCACGTTTTTTCACGATGTTTTCCTTTACCTTAAGAGCGTCGGATTACGTACATATAATTTCGAAAATTCGAAAACACGTTGGTACGTAGCCGGATTTGAACCTGTGCCCTTCCGGTAGGAAGACAACAGTCCACATCATTGAGCCATCGACGCTCCATCTATATTAAATATAAAATCTAATAAATATGGGCATGTCTACACATAGAAAACTATTACTAAGCGTTCTTAGCTCTTAACCTTGACGTATAACGGAAGATCACTATCAAAAATGCCACACACATGTTAATTACATGAGCTTTAGATAATACTTAAGACATTTTAATATTGTAGGTAACAACTTCCCACTGTATGTGTTTGTTTATATTATAAAGGGCAAAAGAGCAAATGGCTCATCTTAAAGTAAATGACAATGAATGGCATTGAAATGTGAGTTAATTCATCATATTTTTTAATCAGTGTGTGCATCTTGCAAATATAACAAATACGACGTAAATATTAGTAAGTAGTTGCAATAGGTATGTCAATTTAACATTATTTTTTACATGTTATTTTTATATAGTAACGACATATTTCACTCAGTTTGATAAACAAACTCGTTAACTATGATTTTAATTATTGTTGGTACGGCGAAGGATGAAACAAACAAGTAATGTTCCATTTCTAATCATCTTTCTAGATTTAAATTTAATTTTATTCAGTCAAACAATGTCTATTGGAATATAAAGTTTGGACTTGACATCTTACTATCAATCATAATGATTATTATTAAAATTTGTTTTATTGTTTATAAATAATAACAGAAGTAGTGTAGTTGCAACGCGATAATTAATAACATAAATGTTGACGTCAGTTAAATATTTCACATAGGGTTTTTTACTTAAAGTAACTAGACAGTTTTTTAATAAAATGATGTAAATAACTTATAAAAGTTCCAAAGAATTGAATTTCCAAATTATGTATATTAATTGGAAGTTCAATTCTTTATAATTCGGTACCCTACGTACGGCACTTCAATATGGACTTCTTAATTTATGCACCGGAACAGCGCAGTGGGTTACCGCGTGGGGGAAGGCCTGTGCCCTGTAGTGGGCCGCTATAGGCTCCTATATATGCACATATCATCATGATATGTGCATATATAGGAGAGTTAAAACAAATATAATACAAACAAGATATTAATAACACCGAGTTTCTGGCGCGTTTATTCGCAAAAAAGGTGCGGTGTTAATCCTCTGCTTAAATGTTTTGAGTCTTATTAATCTTATGATTGATCATACGTCGATAAACTATTCTATTTTGTTTATACATCTATAAAGAATGGGAAACCCAGATGCGTATTTCGTAAACAGACCATTGGCATACAAATAATCAAAGCTTTATTTATAAAATAGTTGAATTTCATTTCATACACGTTTATTAAACTCCGTAAAGAAGGGACTATTAGTCATAGGGTGAACTGTGTGTATGTCTACAGGTATTAAGGAATCCACTAGCTCCATGAAATTCCATGAAATGTGTCTTGCATGAATGAGGGTAGGAGCGAAGGTCAGATTAAATAGACATTTTCGAGGTACAAATAACGGCTAACATTTTCTGGGTAGTTCGAAACAAAGACTAAACGTAAGCCTATCTTGAATGAAAATATCTATTTATATTTTTCACTCTTTAGTAATCACTCTTTAGTCTTTTTTCACTCTTTTATAATGAGCTATGATTTTATATGCACCACCTCTGTATAGATTTCAACTTTAAAAAAAAATAAACGAAAATAAAAAAAATGAAATGTTTATACGCTTTACAAATGATACACCTGAGTAGTAATTTACTACTCTACTACTACTTACTACTAGTAATTGCCTTTATTACTTATCAATAATTAAGCTTTATATAACCAGATAATGGGTACCAGCGGATTATCAAATGCCTGGGCTGTTTACGGTCTTGAGTCGTCGAGCCCACAGTGAAAAGTTCGTCAGAAACGAATCCACCATGACAGGAGATTTATAAATCTATATTAAATACGTTTTGAAAAAGCACGCAAAGATTTTGATAGTACAAAACGAATAGTAATAAATAACGAACGAATAGAAACGTCAAACTTAATTATGTGGAATTCTGAAAAGTCTAGTCGATGGAATTTCAATTAGGCTTTATCACTTTCTATAAGCAATAAACACTAATATTTTTATTATATTAGCATTTTGATAAAGAACGACCAAAAAATAGGGACAAAAACTCTACATTTAAAATTATTTCAAATGATACTTGTAGGTAGGTATATGTTACATAATCGAACCATTAATTTGTCATTAACATGGCTCAAGTATCTCTGGTCAGATTGAATCCTACACACGAGTAAAAGCATAAGTAATGTAGTCAATCCAACTTAATTTCACCGGTATAATATTTTACGCATTTGGCCTTGTTCTCAATATGTAGTACCTACACGTGTTTACATAATGTTTACTTTGCTTCCAATTAAATAAAACAATAAAAAACTGGTCCAAGTCATGTCATAAGTAAATTAATAATGGAAGTAACAGGTGGAAGGATACGTTTTTTGTTTCCTCAAACACTTGGTACATTTTTATTTGTGGTTCCTAAAAGTAATGCAAAAAATATGAATAAAATCAACGTAAGTTGCTGACGCGTTAAAACGCAAAAAACGTGTGGTGCAAATCCTCTTCTTAATTGTTTTTCAATCTTCTTGATCTTATTACTGATCATGTCGATAAACCCGAATGCGTATTCCGTAAACAAACCAGGCGTACTAATAATCAAAGCTTAATTCATAAAATAGTTATATTGGATGTGACTTTTTGGCATGACTAATAAGCATCTAAGAAAATAACCAAAATAAATATTCCACTGACAGCCATCAAACAAATTAACTATATAAACGAGCAGTTGTTTATTTATAAATGTAGGTACTGGTTCTGTTTGTACAGTATATATTATTTAATCTGTGGTTTGTACGTACCATCAACTTCTTATTCATGGCTGGGAAAAACAAAGGTAGCGTTGTACAAAGTAAACGGTCAAAAATTTATTGGTACTGTGAGCCGGAATTATGTTTAGGATCTTTTATACCGCGATAATATTGACTATACGTAAATTGGCCTCTGGATAACCTGTGACCGTGTCAGATAAAAAAATATCATGTAAAATGAAGTTAACGGTACCCAAACTTGGTACAATGTTTATTTATTTATGAGAAACAAATGCTTTACTAATGCAAATAAGATTGAAATATATATTGTTACATCTTTCTTCAACCTATTGCAGTCTACCGCTGGACATGAAACTCCCCAGTTCTGCGCCAGATATCTCGGTCCTCTAAAAAGTAACCTTAGTTATATATAACCATGTTTTACTATATACATATGAATATTATATGGAACACATACAAAAATAACATTCTTTTAAATTTTTGTCTGTCTGTCCATCTTTCAGCCTGTCTGTTTGTTCCGAGTAATAACTGAAACGACTGGACCGATTTGGACGGGACTTTTGGCAGGTAGCTAATGAAATAAGAAAAATTGGCAACTTTTATTTTACACAATACTATTTATTTTAGAAAAATAAAGTAATATTATCCGTTTTACTACGAGAGTATAATTATAATATTCATATGCATGAAGAAAAAAATGGTTATTTCAATTATTCAAACAGACACTCCAATTTAATTTATATATATACATGTAGTATTAAATTAGCGTGAAATATTTTTCATTTTCATTAGGTGCAATTAGGAAACTATGCGGTATTCTGAGTACTCGAGTAGTTATGTATGTTGAACACATGTAAAGATTTCCAAGTTCACAGATAATCGCACCTATGTTAATCCCAACCTTATGGCTCTACATGGAATTATCGTCGATTATCTCTATACCATATATTTATATATGCAAATTTCGGTTTTATACTACGCCATTTTCCAACTAAGATTATGTATAAAATGTTTTGTTTAAAAAAGGGTACGTTTAATGTTTAACTTATTTAACGATATTAGGGACAAATCTGCTTCAGCAATCTATCATGTTGGCACTGCGACATAAATGTAACCATTGATATTTGAGCTTGCAATGGTAACCTTATCTTTCGTTTGCGGTGAAGCAAAGGAAGCCCGAGAATTCGCCGAATTTTCGAGCGTATTTTGTATATATTGTGTAGCAAAAATAGAAACACCCAGACCAAATAAAAACACACATTTTGTATTGCACGGGGATCGAACCTGGACTCTTGTTGTCATTGCTGACTTCTCATCATGGGTTTTCGAACACGAGATTGCAATGAGGAGATTTTAAGTGATTAACCTATACGATAAATTAAACACAGACTTTGCTACAATCGAATAAATGATTTTCTCTTCAACCTATCGCAGTCCACGGCTGGATATAGGTCTCCCGCGTCTTGCGCGTGATATTCCGGTCTTCCGCTTTCCTCATCCAGCCTCCACCAGTGACCTTTCGCAAGTCGTCGGTCCATCGGGCCGGAGGGCGTCCTACGCTACGCTAGCCAAGACGCGGTCTCCACTCTTGAACTCGTCTGCTCCAACGGCTATCGGTTCTGCGACATACGTGACCAGCCCACTACCACTTAAACTTGCTGATCCGGATTTAGTTCTCTTACGGATTAAATAATTTCTGATCTTATCCATAAGAGCGACCTCAAGCATAGTTTTCTCCGATTAATGACTCATCATCAGTTCATTAAACGTCCTACCGAGGGGCACGAACCTACCGGTATAGGGTGTATAGGTCTTAGTCGTCCACGCAGGCCCAGTGCAGATTGGCCGATTTCACGCACAACCTTTGAATCTCTTCGCAGGCGTGCGCAGGTTTCCTCACGAAGATTTCCTTCACCGTAAGAGCGTCGGATACAACCGATAACGTACATATGATTTCAAAAATTCGAAAACACTGGTATGTGGCGGGATTTGAACCTGCGCCCTCCCGATCAGAAGGCAACAGTTCACACCACTGAGCTACCGATGGTGAATTATTATTCGTTTTTAATTATTCTTCGATGATACGTTATATCAGAGGTTAAAGGTGAAAAATCAAGGTCAACCACTAATCCGGTGAACAATGCCGCGATGGCATTGAACTTATTATGTCATCCGAAACTGCAAGTTTGCATTCGCCAATCTGATTGTCACGTCCATGCAAACATTGCCACCGCGCTTCCACCTTTGGAACTTTACAGTTTGTATAACAACACAAACTGGCGTCAACACTTTGATCTGTCTTGTGGACGAAATAAACAAGCACAGAAGGTACACATGGTGATGGTACAAACTAAATATAAATAAATAAATTAATAAATATATTAATTCAAATAAATCTTTTACAGATATTTTTTTAATGAGCTTTGTTTAGAAAAACAATGCCGGTCCATAGGCACATACGTAATAATATATTGTTTATAATCTTAAATCTGTTTATATAATTTATACAATAATTTTGTTTCTTCAGATACTGGTGAGTTTAAAATAACTTTGCCACTTTTACAGATACTTTTGAAACGTCTTTTATTACTATTTTTTTTATGATTCTACCACCGGGTATTTCAAAATTCTATTCAATGAGAATGATTTAAAAATGTATTGGAAGTGAACTGGATGGCTAGAAACGTGCCCTGTAAAGTTAAATGGCTATTTGCGCCAATAGCAGTAGTTATTAAAAAATAGGGATCCACTCACCTGGAGGTTAATGAAACGTACGATTTTGTATGTATTAAATTGGTTGTCCTTAAATAAATAAATATTACGATCAAAAAAATACCTAATTAAAACCACCGCCTCATCAACAACCTTTCGTTTATACGGTCTGCCAGTAGGCATTATCTAAAAGTTGTACCTTCTACATATTTTTTTTGTCACATTATGACTTATGAGCGCACACGTTCGCAAGTTAGATCGATCGTGTTTTCCTCCTTTAAAATCTGTATATAAGAATACTCAGGTGAGACAATTAGTACAGTATCCGAGTGACCGAGGTACTACAGAGCTTAAATCGTGAGTTAAAGATTTTTCATATTTCTTTGTTTCAAAATTTTTCATATATTAGTAGACATTTATAGTTTAAAAATACTTAAAAAACAATTTTTCAGAATTGAATAACTTTTAAAGATTTACACTATTCAAAATAATAGTACAGTGGTAAATATGTAAAGAAAAAATTTGACTACCTAATACTTATAATATTTGATTTTAAACTGTGGTGATAAGTGCCATAAAAAATTTAATCTTCAACAAAATTTATTTCTAGAAGTAAATTGAGCTGTCATGGATTAGATGAGCTGTTATGGTATTAAACCATGCATTTTCGTTCATTTTAATAATGACGTTCTCTTCTTTATAGTTATTTTATAATAAGCTAAGGCGTTTGTTTCTTGTTTCCGTTATGTAAAATAATAATTAACCTAAAACTACTTACTAACATTCTATCACTATTCAAAGCTAAGTTATTCCAGAGTCGTTAATATATTAACGAATATAACATAGTACATTAAAAGTCCCTGTAACTGCCACCGTGGTCTAGTTGTCACAACATCCACCAATCTGCATTGGGCTCACGTGGGTAACAACCCATTTACCCCAAAGCTGTGCGGGAAGGCCTGTGCCCTTGCAGTGCACCTATTCGACGACCCACCATAACAACAATTGTTTGATTTGCGCAGTCGTAAATCGAAAACGCTCCATCAATCTTCCTAGTATAATTATTTATTTGGTTGTTCAGAATATGAAAACCATCATTGCACTGTTCGCGCTTGTGGCGGTGGCCCTCGCCCGGCCAGAAGAGACCTACAACCCTCAGTACGAGTCTTTCAACGCTGAGGAGCTGGTGGAAAACATCCGACTCCTCAAAAACTACGGCAAATGCTTCCTGGACCAAGGACCGTGCACTGCTGAGGGCTCGGACTTCAAAAGTAAGTTTTTTGTCCGTGACGATCATAAAATACGATTTTGACGTCACTTTTTGCGTAGTAATAATTTAATTGGTCGAAAGCTATTGCGGAATAACAATGGAAAGTCTTCTAGCTATACCCAGCGACTTTACTGTAAACAGTATTTTAATGTAGTTATATAAAATACATGAAAATACTGATTTCATAAATAAAATGTACGAGTAGTTTTAAAGCATTACAAAGCAAGAAACAAAAAAGTATTTGGATCTTATAGTATAAATTTGGGCTTAAAAATGGAATATAAAGTATAAGTGTAAAAATAAACCAAAATGATATGAACTGCTGTTAATTCTACGAATTTTTTTTATCAATGCGCTGGTTGCATTGCCACCAAAATAAAACATGACGGTACGTAATCAAAAACAACATTATTATGTTGTTTTACAGAAGTGACAGCTGTTTACAGGATACCTTTTGTATGTTATAAGTGTACAGGATGGTCAGGACGCTCACCTGATGTTAAGTGATACGCCTAACCATGACAGAGGAGAGCCATTGAAGGAGACCAACAACTGATAGACAGTTATTATTATTAACGCCCATCAATGCTGCACTACGCCCTTCACCCGAGACAACAGATGTTAGGTCTCTTCTACCCGGTAATTTCACTAGCTACAGTGCCCTCGCCCCGAAACACAAAGCGCATAACACTCCTGTTTCACGGGACGATATCTGTTTAAGCTGTAAACATCTAAGGTTATGGTTTCTGTTAAAAATAAATGTATTAACTTTTTTCTGCCTTCACAGAAACGATTCCTGAAGCCTTGAAGACTAGCTGCGCCAAATGCACTCCAAAACAACGGAAGCTGATCAGGACTGTTGTCAATGGATTCCAGACAAAACTGCCCGACATCTGGGATCAGCTTGTCAAGAAACACGACCCTGAAGGCAAATACAAAGAGTCTTTCAACTCCTTCCTTACTGCGCAGAATTAAACCAAAGTGATATCACAAAATCGTAGCGCAAATTTTCTTTATGGTAACAATTTGCTTTGGGCTGTACCATCTTCTGTAGTGAAAAAAAAAACATATTTTACAAAGTTTATTGTTAAACATTCTGCATAAAGCCTTTATTCATTCTAAACGAATAAGTGTAATGAAAGCGCTATGTAAACTTAAGTATTATTAAATAGCACAAAGTGCTTAATCTATTTGCTCAAAAACATCACACTCCTATAATTAAGTAAAACGTTTTTTATTATTTATTTTTAATAAATCAATGTATTGAAATTAGATTTTTATTTTATTCATAAATAATATGTTGCATCTTTTATAGTTTCAAAAGTTGAAACCACTATCAAATGTAAATAATAACATTTTTAAACCTACACGAGAGCTTCATATATTCGAAAAACACCTTTTAAATTTTAAATAAACACAAAACATTCTCATTGTATAACTGTGTGCATAAATGATTAAATAAAAAAAATAAAACACTGATGGAAGATATCGGGTCAAACTAGACTAGTCAGATCTATAATTATTTAATGCAGTCTTTAGAGTGGGGGGATGGAAACTTAAAGTGGAGGTAAATTTCAATAGAATATTTCCTTTAGTGGAAAATGAAGTAAAATTACTAGTAAACTTACCGGGTATAAGAGACCTCAAATTTGTCGTCTCAAGTGATGGTCGCATAGCAGTGTATAAGAAAAAAATGACTACCTACTGTTATTAATTCCCTTCAACACTGCTTCTGTCATGGTCGTAGGCGTCACTTACCACTAGATGAGCGCACTGACCGGGCAATTCGAAATTTGATTAAATTTGAAAAAAAAAACAAATCTTCAAATCCAAACGTTGCATAAAAGTTTACTAAGTACAAATACATTACCGGCCCTTTTGTGTTTAATGCTTATAGACTTAAACAGATTAAACTATAGATTTAAACTGTTCCACGACTAAAGTTAACAAGGAATTAACTATTTACAATATTGTGAACGTAATGATTTGTCTGTGCTTAATGCATCGCAGTCCTCTGCTGGACATAGGTCTCCCCCATGTCCTCCGCTTTTCTCATCCAGCCTCCACCAGCGACCTTTCGCAAGTCGTCGGTCCATCGGGCCGAAGGGCGTCCTACGCTACGCTTGCCGAGATGTGTTAGTACATTAAAACGTTATTAAAACTGTATCAAGTGACGAGCTCTCCGTACATGAAAATATTTTTGTGGTGGTGGTAAAGTGGATTTGTCACAAATCCACAACAGCAATAGCTGCCCCGGGCAAGTTGCGAAGATGTTGCGAGCCCTGGCTCGATTTTTTGTATTATACCGTGACTACAGAACCTTTGGAAAATATAGTTTAGTTACTATAAACTATTATAAGGGAAATAACAACAAAAATATGAGTTCAGTTCGTATTATAACAACCCATTTAATGACAGTGTTGAGATAGGCACGATACCTATACACACGAATTCCCACCGATAACCTTTGCATTGTATTTCCTACTATTTCACTCAAATTAACGGTTACGATGATAAATGAGAATTTAGATAAAATATTATTTACGACGTTATGTTGACATTACTTTATGTGTTTCCTTTGTTAGAATTTGATAGTTTCTGAGCGAAAT
This sequence comes from Leucinodes orbonalis, assembly GCA_019425675.1. Lineage (NCBI taxonomy): Eukaryota > Metazoa > Arthropoda > Insecta > Lepidoptera > Crambidae > Leucinodes > Leucinodes orbonalis. The sequence goes on along the minus strand of PQWD01005372.1, from coordinate 11,538 downwards.
GTGATGACAAATAGTCGTAAACTTTATTAGTTTTCTTAAAGACATTTCTGTTAACAAAAGGTGACATCAGAAGAAAGTAGCAAGACTTTAAAAGCCGAATTATTATTCAGCAGTACTAATTAGAACTTCTCTTAAAACTACTCCTAGAGGAAAGATGGTGGAAAACTAATATGCATTTGATGGCACCTAGTTTTGTGGACAGAACACGGAGTATTTTGTTTTGAGAAATGGTTTGAATTAAGCGGACAATCCACTTTATTTGAACTGTTCCCTATATTGCACGAGGTCTTGAAAAGATGGCAATAGTGAATTTTGAACGTGTGACCTAGACATTTGATCCTAAATCTGTGCCAAGTAATTTTACTGCTTACTTCACCCTTAACTTCCATGATAGCAAGGTTCAGTAACACAAATATGGTAAGCATTTAACAAAAAACATTAACCTTACATTTTTAAACAGCCTTTAAGGATGTATGAAAAGAAATGTTTAAGGTAACTTTGTAGACGATTTATTCAGCGATATTCTTCAGGTAAATTAGACTATCGCCATGCTCCTCGGAGATCTATCCGAGGCCGCCAATAAGATAAATTGATCGAATTTTAATGTTCTTGCCTTAGTAACAAATGTATTTTAGCTATAAAGTTTCCATTAATTGCTCTCAATCAAGCAAAGCGGGTTTGATCACGGATGTAACTATGCACGAGTAAAATAACAATAGTCTGTATCGATGTTAATATAAAAATAAAATCAAAAAGTATTTTTTAAGGTTAATACAGGTGTAAAATGTACTTAATTTTGGAAAATTTGGTTACCAAATACCGATTGCCGGATAAGACAACCACAGTTTCATTATTAATGACCACGATACACCACATAGCGTTTTTATGTAATTCATTTAAAGTCAATTGGTTTTACCCAGTGAATATGCACAATATAAAATTAACTATGACGTGAGTTAATAAATGTCAAAATTGTGGTTATCCAAACGACTGAGGTCGTCAATATTATTCTCAGAGGACCCTGCAAACTAAGTCAAGGAGCAAAAAGCTAAATTGAATTACAAACAAATCCGAATTAACACATCAAATATTAGGTAACGTATGCCAGCAAAATGCAAAGAGGCGGAGTAAATATACGTAAATGTATTGTCAGTTTATTTCTAACCGCACAGCTTAGTTTTAATTTCACACAGCATTCATCATCAACCTATATAAATAATAAAATAAATATCTAACTCAGGGCATCTAGCGCCCCAACTTTAGCGTGAAGCCTGTATTATGGACACTAAACAACGGACAAACATACTTATATACATTTTTTTTGTAAATACATACATATTATACATAGAAAACACCCAGACCGTTACAAACAGATGTTCATGCACACAAATGTTTGTACTGCGTGGGGATCGAACCCTTGGTGTGTCGTGTACACCAAATGGGTCGTCAAAATGTCAATATCGTCCCTTGTATTGATTGGTTGTATGATTGAGGCAAGAGGTCCGCCTCTGGGGATTTGAACCCACGACCTCTGGGTCACGCAGCCGAAAGCTGTGCCCACTAGACCACGTTGGCAGTTATGGGTATAAATATAACATGTTAAAATTAATTATTAATGTTTATAATATAAATGTATCCACTGAAATTCACACAGCGCCATCTAGCCCAAAGTTAAGCGTGAAGCCTGTATTGTGGGTACTAAACAACGGATAAGCATACTTATATATTTTTTTATGAAATGTATGTATATACATATTATACATAGAAAACACCAGATCATTACAAACAGACATGTTCATGCACAACAATGTTTGTACTGCCGGGGATTGAACCCGGAACCCTTGGTGTTGCAGTCGATATCTCAACCGCAACACCAAATGGGTCGTCAAATTTAATTCTTGTTAATAAAATAAATAAGTACATTAATGCAATTTTACGAATGTATGTAAATGTATTTAATAAAATGAAATGTCTGCAGTACCATTTAAGTAAAGGATTTTTCATCATATTTTGACATCTCAAGTACTTAGACTTCATGTAACGTCTACCTGTTTACATTCGGGCCAAGGCTTAAAAACAGGAACAAATAGGTATTGTAATCGATAACATTGTTTATTTGAGTAGCAAATATGAACAGTAAGGTTTAACTTTTAAGCGGTATTGAGTAATAAATACTGCAGGCGCTCCTACCTTGGTATCTAGGATATCGCCTAGATAGACGACTCAGTGCCAAGTCTACCGCTTAGTAAATAGCTGTGTTAGGTAAACCACTGAATCTATTTGCTTTAAAAAAGGGCCTTGTAATGGTCGCGTTCTTTGGCTTTCCTTCTTATGCACGATGGCTGACAAGGAATGCAGGATAGCTAGTACGCCTTGTCTTCATCAGACCTTGCTATCAGATAACCAACGCGTTGTGTATCAAATTGGACGGAGTTTGATCCAGGGCGACCTAAACGTGGAGCTTTTCTTACTCTATTAAGCTCAAGATAAGATGTATTGAATCTTTTTTTGTTTCTCTTGGACCTATGGTAATCCACTGCTGGACGTAGGTTTCCCTCATCCTGCGCCAGATATCCTGGTCCTCCGCTTATCTCATATATTCTCCGCAAGAGACATTTCGCAAGTCAGATATCGTAAATTAGTTTCCTATTAATATTTTTCGAACATAAAAGCAACTGATGAATACACTTACTTTAACTATTGTCAATGCATGCAGTTATCACCTATAAGTGAGAATACATTATGAACAGTTTTGTAGTATTTTAAAAAATGTATGAAAAATTTTTAATTTTGGTGGTGATCTTAAATAAATAAGCCTACAAATACAATACAATAATCAAAAAGTGGTGGCATAATAGTTAATACCCACCCACCAATTCGCATTGAGCCCGCGAGTTGGGTTATGGCCCAATATATATGGCCTGGTACCTTCTGTGGGATGTCATAGACTGATGATGAAAGTCAATCTGCAGGTGGTCGTTAGGAGGGGCGATGTCTGCGAGTGAAAAAATCGAGGATTAAAGGACCCCAGCCGTAGTATGAGATTTATGTAGACTAACTGATATTTGTTGTTGCATCTACGTAAATATTTAAAAGACATTAACACTAAGCGACTCCTATATAATTAAGAAAGAATAAATAATTTAGAATTGTGTTTGTAGTGGAAAAGTTTGTTAGCCGGTATAAACAAAGGCGATAGAGAATGGACAATGATATATATAAAAACCGATTTAATTACCATAACAGCTGATAATTTTTTTCAAATTATTTACAGAAAGTGGAATATTCATTAAATTCATAGAACATTTTTACTTTTTTTGTAGTACAGACGAGAACAAGACCCAATGATTTTAAAAGATAATAATCGGTGCTCACAGACATCAGCAATGCCAACTTGATTCTTGTATTAAAATCAATATTTTTTCAGAAACACAATGTTTCTGAAAAAAGTTAATTCACGAACTTATTTGTGAATAGGCACGTAAAGTGTTTTTTCTATTTCTCTAAATTAGTTTGGATATTACGCATATTTCACTTTAATATTAAAATTGTCTGTATCGAAAACACAATATAGTCCGACAACCACAACGGTAAATACCGATTGTAAACCGCTTAAAATTATAGGTTGTCTCTAAAATTTGTTCGTTCAAATGTTTATCTTAATAGAACATTTACCACTTCATACATTAGTTGTTTAATATGTAACCTCAGTATAGGGTTGCTTAAGTTAGGTAAGGTAACACCTTGTAAGATATATTATTTTATATTATTATTTTTAATTACGTAACTTTGAATCTCTTTGTAGCGTACGCAGGTTTCCTGGCGATGTTTTCCTTCACCGTCATAGCGTTGGATAAACGTACATATAATTTCGAAAATTCGCAAACACATTAGAACGTGGCCGGTATTTGAACCTGCACCCTCCAGGTCGGAAGGGAACAGTCCACACGATGAGTCACCGATGATCCACTATTGGATCACTATTTGTCTCATACGTTCGCGGTTCTGTAGATGCCTGTAGACGTCTTATGAATAAATTAAAATCCCACCAAAACATTTCATGAAAATTTGCCAATACGACCACATAAGGTCTGTCAAAAAGATATCACATCCCATGTAGAGCCAACCTTTTGAATCTACAACTTAACTCTACCGACCCCTACTTTAACAAATTCTACATCCCTACGGCTTCGCCGTTGCGCTACGTGGAGTTGATGCGAACATTTAGTTTCTGATCTGAAGTAAGTAACAAAACAGTTGCATTTTAATTTCGAAGCAAGTACTCAAACTTGGTTCGAGACAACCCTATCGGACAGAGTTCATGCACATATAACAATAGGGTTCAACATACTTGTATGTTATCATTGTAGCAGCACTATTCGAAGAGAGCAGAAGCTAAAGGGTAAGCAAAATTCTGTTATTAGTATTTTAACCATATTTCATCATTTCTGGGAAATCTTAATTGTTATCTACCTGTTGTCAGTGGCGTGGCAAGCGTCAATACATGCAAGTAATCAGTGCATACCCTGTTCGTCCAGACAACCCGGGAAATCGCCAACATGACTCCAACTTTTCGTTCATTTTCCTCTGCAGAATTGAAACCATAGGCGATCTGCTGTCATCAACAGCTCTCGAAAAATGTAAATTGTTTATTGCTTTTGCGATTAGTGTCACTCACTTTGTATAACCTACACACAATCTCTGTTCACGCCACTGCCTGTTGTACAACCAATACATTTCATTTACGGGATAAAATATTTTTACCCGTAAATTAATTATAGAATTAAGTTAACCCAGGGCAAACAGACGACATCCCCAAATTGTAAACTATTAAAAACACTTTAGTTGTAGGTCCACTGTCTATGTGTTGTATATATAAATATTATTTGTAACGTAAAATCCTACAATGGTATGTAATGTAGCTATATTCCTAAAAACATATGCGCGTAGCAACCTGCCCTGGTTTCCGTTAAAAATACTTGTAATTCAAGTTTATAAGGACAAGCGTGCTAGGAATTGTTATTAATCTAAAAATCTTTATAATGATCTCTATCAAAGTTTTTACTTAATAAAAGCAGGGTATTTATTGTTATAACGTTTTATAAATATATAGTCATAAAAGGAAGTTAGTGTTTGAAAATGTATATGCATGTTCATTATTATTTTTTAAAGATTGTTTCATAGATGATAATGCTGATTCAGACGTGTGGAAGATGACAAATCGCGCCTACCCCAAGTAATGGGATAAGGGCAAGCGAATGATGAAGGCCCGTTAGCTTTGTTGGGGCTACATTTTGAATATGGATACGGATATGGATAGATAATATCTGTGTCATGTCGAATTCAATAAATAAATAAATTGTAATGTTCATGCACACATTTGTACTGCCCGGGATCAAACCTGGAGTATAGCCAACTTCATATCATTACACCACAAGTATTGTCAAATCAACGTTTTATATCCATTTTATATTGTGTTTAATTAATGTTTGGAAATTATAATATCATCGCATAGATTTGATGATTTAGTTACTTAATGACTTAGTTGCTTAATTGAAGTTTTTGTTTACATATTAACAACTACTCTTGCCAAGCTCGTGGAATACTGCGAATATTGATCATAATTTAAAATAAATTTAACAGATACCTCTATATAATTATTATTATGTACATATGGTATAGATTATGTAGATAGATTGTATAGAGCAGTCTTTCCCAAAGTGGGCGATAACGCCCCCTAGTGGGCGCTGCAGGTCTCAAGGGGGGCGGTAAGAGACCCAGAAAGAAAATAATTAATTATTAATTAATTCAATTTGAAGTTATAGTGGTTTTTAAATAGGTGAAAAATTGGGGGCGCTATAAAAATATTTATTCTCAAAGTGGGCAGTAGACAAAATAAGTTTGGTAACCACTGGTATAGAGGTATAGAGTAAACTTATGTTTTACATGACATGTTGTTTCATAAATATATTATACATATTTAATTTCCATGTTTGTCTTATTTGTTTGAGTATTAAATTAAAAAAAACGTCATCAAAACCTGGATAGTAAACATAGTTTAAATGAACCCAGAAATTATTGCATCTACATTATAATTTTATTTAATTTATGATTATGCTTTACTCACTATTCGAAATTCATATAATGGTCCCACTTGGGATCTTACAGCATATCGTACCGAGAAACTACATAATATTGACATAGAACAACAGATAGACAGAAGTACTTTCATTAGTACATAGAAAGAAGTTGGCAGTCACGTACACACGTTTGGACCTTTATCGCGGGAACCGAGAACGTTTTTGTGTATTACATACAACATTTGAAATCGTTACTATAATCTTAGACAACTTGAAATCAGTTGGTTTATTTGTTTACGAAATATCAATGAGTCTGCAGGATAAAAAAACATGATCTTTGGACATTACGTAAGTTCTAGTTTTTTGTTTTAATTTGCATCGTTTTCAATGAACTTGTTGATTCCTCACTTCTTTTAAAGTCTGTTGGATTATTGCTTGGTTAAAAAAATAAAACTGTTGTTAATAAATAATAATATGTAACAAAAAATATGTTATTTGAATATTTCTATCTGTTCCTATTATAAATGTGTAAATATTTTTTTATTTCATATCATAAGTGACCGGGACGGTCACAAGATCGCTCACCCAGTGGTAAGTGATACGCCTGACCATAACAGACGCAGTGTTGAAGAAAATAAATAATTTTAAACAGTCACTATTTTCCGTCAACACTGCTCTGCGCCCGTCATCCGATACGACGGATGTTGGGTCTCTTATACCCGGTAATTTAAAAATATATTTGTTTTTTGTTTGATGCATAAATAAGAGGAATTTCAACTATTTAGTTATCGCAGTTCACCAAATACTGCCCGTTGACAGAAAACAGGCGGAGTCTTAGTCATTTTACCTTTTCTTCAACCTATGGAACCCACTGCTGGACTTAGTCTTTCGCTTGCCTTAAAACGTGATTATCATTGATTTAATCTTTGGCTACGCACGGGATATTAAAAAGAAGGGTATTGATGGGCTAGTTAAAACCATTAGAACCGGGATCAAGCGGGGTCACATAAAGGAGGAGTTTGTTCAGCAGTTCTCTGGAATAGGTTGAGGCGAGCACTGGCCATGATAATATAGCGGAATATCCCTTATTATTAATTTGTCTATTAGATGTTTGGCGAAGACGTTCATTAGGAAAGACTGTTTACGTATCATATTGTAGCATGAGTATTATTAGCTAAATAGTTTATTCATTCTAAGCTAATTACACTCATTATTTAGTGTTGCAGCTCAAATAGAATGGCGTCGAGGCACACAAAGTTCAATGACAAAGTACACAAGAAAAGTATGATCTGTGGTAGTTATTTAAGTTCACCTAGTAAACTTTGAACTCGAGACTTCGTTAAGTACGTAAATCATTTTATAAATAAATAAATATCCTTAGACACTCACACAGCGCCACCTACGAGTAGACCCAAACTAAGCATTTAGCCTGTATATGGGCTTTATACAACTGATAAATATTCTTATATATATATATATATATATATATAGGTTGCCATAGGTTGAAGAAAAGGTAAAACATGACTAAGACTCCGCCTGTTTTCTGTCAACGGGCAGTATTTGGTGAACTGCGATAACTAAATAGTTGAAATTCCTCTTATTTATGCATCAAACAAAAAACAAATATATTTTTAAATTACCGGTATAAGAGACCCAACATCCGTCGTATCGGATGACGGCGCAGAGCAGTGTTGACGGAAAATAGTGACTGTTTAAAATTATTTATTTTCTTCAACACTGCGTCTGTTATGGTCAGGCGTATCACTTACCACTGGGTGAGCGATCTGACCGTCCGGTCACTTATGATATGAAGTAAAAAATATTTACACATTTATAATAGGAACAGATAGAAATATTCAAATAACATATTTTTGTTATATTATTATTTATTAACAACAGTTTTATTTTTTAACCAAGCAATAATCCAACAGACTTTAAAAGAAGTGAGGAATCAACAAGTTCATTGAAAACGATGCAAATTAAAACAAAAAACTAGAACTTACGTAATGTCCAAAGATCATGTTTTTTATCCTGCAGACTCATTGATATTTCGTAAACAAATAAACCAACTGATTTCAAGTTGTCTAAGATTATAGTAACGATTTCAAATGTTGTATGTAATACACAAAAACGTTCTCGGTTCCCGCGATAAAGGTCAAACGTGTGTACGTGACTGCCAACTTCTTTCTATGTACTAATGAAAGTACTTCTGTCTATCTGTTGTTCTATGTCAATATTATGTAGTTTCTCGGTACGATATGCTGTAAGATCCCAAGTGGGACCATTAATATGAATTCGAATAGTGAGTAAAGCATAATCATAAATTAAATTAAATTATAATGTAGATGCAATAATTTCTGGGTTCATTTAAACTATGTTTACTATCCAGGTTTTGATGACGTTTTTTTTAATTTAATACTCAAACAAATAAGACAAACATGGAAATTAAATATGTATAATATATTTATGAAACAACATGTCATGTAAAACATAAGTTACTCTATACCTCTATACCAGTGGTTACCAAACTTATTTTGTCTACTGCCCACTTTGAGAATAAATATTTTTATAGCGCCCCCAATTTTTCACCTATTTAAAAACCACTATAACTTCAAATGGAATGAATTAATTAATCATTTTCTTTCTGGGTCTCTTACCGCCCCCCTTGAGACCTGCAGCGCCCACTAGGGGCGTTATCGCCCACTTTGGGAAAGACTGCTCTATACAATCTATCTACATAATCTATACCATATGTACATAATAATAATTATATAGAGGTATCTGTTAAATTTATTTTAAATTATGATCAATATTCGCAGTATTCCACGAGCTTGGCAAGAGTAGTTGTTAATATGTAAACAAAAACTTCAATTAAGCAACTAAGTCATTAAGTAACTAAATCATTAAATCTATGCGATGATATTATAATTTCCAAACATTAATTAAACACAATATAAAATGGATATAAAACGTTGATTTGACAATACTTGTGGTGTAATGATATGAAGTTGGCTATACTCCAGGTTTGATCCCCGGGCAGTACAAATGTGTGCATGAACATTACAATTTATTTATTTATTGAATTCGATATGACACAGATATTATCTATCCATATCCGTATCCATATTCAAAATGTAGCCCCAACAAAGCTAACGGGCCTTCATCATTCGCTTGCCCTTATCCCATTACTTGGGGTAGGCGCGATTTGTCATCTTCCACACGTCTGAATCAGCATTATCATCTATGAAACAATGTTTAAAAAATAATAATGAACATGCATATACATTTTCAAACACTAACTTCCTTTTATGACTATATATTTATAAAACGTTATAACAATAAATACCCTGCTTTTATTAAGTAAAAACTTTGATAGAGATCATTATAAAGATTTTTAGATTAATAACAATTCCTAGCACGCTTGTCCTTATAAACTTGAATTACAAGTATTTTTAAACGGAAACCAGGGCAGGTTGCTACGCGCATCTGTTTTTAGGAATATAGCTACATTACATACCATTGTAGGATTTTACGTTACAAATAATATTTATGTACTATACAACACATAGACAGTGGACCTACAACTAAAGTGTTTTTAATAGTTTACAATTTGGGGATGTCGTCTGTTTGCCCTGGGTTAACTTAATTCTATAATTAATTTACGGGTAAAAATATTTTATCCCGTAAATGAAATGTATTGGTTGTACAACAGGCAGTGGCGTGAACAGAGATTGTGTGTAGGTTATACAAAGTGAGTGACACTAATCGCAAAAGCAATAAACTAAATACAATATAAATAAATAAATATCCTTAGACACTCACACAGCGCCACCTACGAGTAGACCCAAACTAAGCATTTAGCCTGTAATATGGCTTTATACAACTGATAAATATCTTATATATATATATATATATATATATATATATATAATATATATATATATATATATAATATATGAACACATAGGAACACCCAGACCTATTCAAACACATATGTTCATGCTCCCAAATATATGTACTGCCTGGACTACACTTCACACTAACACACACTTAATTCATGGCACAACGGAGCGACGAATGGACGTGAATTTTAAAAGAGGAGATAATCAAAGGGATACTCTAAGCTTCTTCCTAACCGCTTTTTACCTGAAATGAAAGTATGTATGGACAATTACAATTTTCAAAGTAAGAAATTCATACGCGAACTATTTATCACTAACAAAAATGAATACATCATTATTTTTGAAAATCTATTCAAAGTTAACCAAAAGGCGATTATATGGGACTTCTAGAGTTTGCATTGCACACAAAATTAATGTTTTATATAGCAGGATAAAAAGCCGAGATTGATGATTGGATGTACTCGTATAGCAACTCAAAGAGTAAAGTTCACCAGATACTTTTTCTGTTTTATTTTCGTACAACTGCACAAGGTAATGTTAATATTTTATTGTTGAGGTTACGATGAAGCTTCCTTCGCGATTACTTGAGAATCTTTTAAAGTGTGTGTCTTAAAGTATCACAACAAGTTTCTAAAGTAAGGTATAAAAGGAATGATCCAAGATGTAAATGTTACTCGAGTGGCAAGCTTTGGGTAAATACAGCACTTGGCACAGATATTTATTTTACTTTGTTTTTTAATGGTTATTTAAATAAATATTTTTTGTATGCATATATAAATATATTTCATAGCTTAGGTACTTAAAGTGTACTATAATAAGTGTATGTTCATGTTGTATAAACATAGTATACGAATCAACTAAAATAATAATAATAAACATTTATTTGTAAGACACAGGTGGTAAAAATTTTACAGTTGGTAAGAGTCACTATTTTACTAGTCTACGTTAAGTTTGAAGTTAGAAATGAATAAGAAAAAACGACATTATTTACTAATCAGTAAGCCACAAAGTTAAGATGAAACAATCTGAAAACGTAATAGAAGTTACATTTTGTTTATTATTTATTATATATTTCGAATATCTATACTTAGATGCTTCATCTTATAATTTTAAAACAGAATAACGTGTTATTATGTGATTATATTAAAAATTCTGGCACGTCGCACAAGTTCTTAAGTAACTACTAGTTATGTCACGTACCTACAGAAAGGAAATAAAATTTTAATTTATAAATTAGATCCAAATTCTAGTCGTGACTTCTAACTTTTGGTATGGAGATATAAAACAAATTTAGCATAAAGTATAAAACAATTGACTGCAGTTTCTGTGTTTCAGAAACTGAATTATTCAGAAATATACTTGTTCACAGATAACTGATTCAAGATGAAGTTCGTCATCATTCTGGCAGTATTCGTCGCTCTGGCTGTTGCCAAAGAGACCTACACGACGGAGAATGATGACTTCGACATTGATGCCCTGATCGCAAATCCTTCGGAGTTCAAGAAATTTGTCGGCTGCTTCTTGGACAGTAGCCCGTGTAATGCTGTAGCTGAACA